>PVIR01005196.1:0-73743 GCA_004026965.1 Petromus typicus
TAAACAGCTACCTTTTCCCCTACAAGCCATCTTTCCTATAATGTGTGATTTTGGCATCTTTATCAAAGACCAGGTAGCTGTAATGTTCAATATCTCTGTCCATTACATGAATGAAAATTAAAACAAAACTCAGATTCTACCTTACTTCAGAAAGCACAGCCATTATCAAGAAATCAAATAACAAATACTGGCAAAGGTGTTTGGTGGGAGAAGAGCTGTTCTACATTGTTGATAAGAATATAAACTAATAAAACTTAAGAGATCTAATAAAAGTGGAGATTGCCCCCAAAAAACCTAAAATTAGAAATTCCACTCAACCTAACATTACCTGTTCTAGGTTATCTTTCTGAAAGAGTTAAAAATATTATGTTACAGTGGTACATGTGTACCTTTATTTATAGCAGCACAATTCATGATACCTGCATCTTGGAAGTAGCCTATATGTTTATAAACAGATGAATTGATAAATTGTGGTTTTGATATAGTGAAGCACTAAGTATTCTGCCATAAAGAAGGATAAATCAAAGTCATTAGGAAAATGGATGGACCTTGAGACCCTAATGTTAAGTGGAATAAATCAGATACACAAATTTAGATATCACATGATTTCTTACTATGAGAAACCCAAAGTACAGATGAAGAACAAAGTATATGTTAGATAATAGGAAAGAAAAGAGATCTTTGTAGACAAGAAGATGCGACCATGGGATGGAAAGAGGAAAAGAATTTTTAAAAAAGAATTAAGATATGGTATGTGCATGTACCAACTCACGAGGAATATAATTATTAAGTACTGCAAACATGTGCTAACAAATAAAAATTGAAAGCATATACTTAATTGTTTTAAATGTTGTGAATAGCTCGTATAACAAATGATTATGACTTCTCAGTGAACCATATTTCTCTGGAAAAAATTAGTGCTTTTGTTTATGACATTAATCTGTTACAGAATATTTCACTAAGATATAGAAGAAACTTTCTTCTTTGTAGTAAATTATTTTCTAATTCTAGAGTTAAGGAGAATGAAAAAAGTTTCAATAGTCTTCTTTTGTACTTATGCTACTGATAATTGAAATAAGTCAATTTTAGAGAATATCAAGGCACTATGGAAATATGAAGTAAATTGTATTGGCCATATAATTATACATGTTGTATAACCTTTTTTTGATATTTTCAGTCTAAGTCAGCATACAATATTATTTTCATTCTTTTTTTTTTTTTTCTGTTGTACAGGAAAAAGATAGTAAAGGTACAAGGCTTGCATATGTTGCACCTACAATACCGAGACGGCTAGCTAGTACATCTGACATTGAAGAGAAAGAAAACAGGTGAGTTGATTAAGATTGCTTCATGCATTTACTGTAGAGTCTTTATTATTTAACAGTAGAGGCAACATGTTAGCATTTTAGTTATGTGGAAGAATGCCGTGTGCCTGGTGCTGAGGAAGTACAGGTTTAGTAGGCTTATAAAAGTGAAAACAAAGCATTGTGGCTAGACTAGAGTAAGGGGACCACAAACTAGTACAAGTTCTCTAAATATTTCAGACATTTAGAAAAAGAGAAAAGTCCACATGTAGTGTGTGTATTTTCATTGGTTTCTTCCAGTTTGTCTGCAGAGTATGAAAATTTTTTAATACAATCAGAATCATATTACCCCATTTTGTGCCTTTATTTTTGATCTAATATCCCATAAGCACTTTAATATGTTAATACATATTTTGAATATGCATTGTTTTACATCAGTACGTAATATACAATAGAATAGATCTGATGAGATAAAAGTAACACCCTGATTTTATGACCTGCCATCTAGTATTCTTATTATAAGCAGTATTTTTACCTATATTTAGTATTAGACTTTTATGAGCTGAGTCTTGGAACTGGAATTATATTCTCTTCTTGATAAATATGCAACGTAGTTTCCCAGGAGATTTTACTAGTTTCTACCTCTAATATTTATTAGTGTGCCACTTTCTTGATCCTGCTTCAGAGTTACCTACTAGAATCAGATTTTGAAATTGGCCTATGGTGTTCTTTTCACAGAGACTCTTCAAGTTTGCGAACAAGCAGTTCTTACACAAGAAGAAAATGGGAAGATGACCTTAAGAAAAATAGCTCAATTAATGAAGGATCATCTTATCATAAAAGGTAATACTGTGCTTCTGAAGTGGTTTTTATGAATTCTTTCATAAAAATACGAGACAGTTTGAAGCTATCAATTTAATATTTAAAGCAAATAAGTACTTTGGTTAAGTATCTTTTGTTAAGTAAAATTTGATTTGAATATACAGAATATATATTTAAAGGTGGGTAACAATTTCCTCATACCTTTCCATTATATATATAGTTAAACTTGAAATAAAGCATTTCTTAGCTTGTAGCATATTTAAAAGGAATGTGTTGACTAGAGCAACCAAAGTAAACTAGTATCTTAATTGATCTAGTCATCACTTGTAATCTGAAAGCTTTCTGCTTGTCCTCGAACTCCTTTATTAAGAAGTTTTATGGAGAGAGTAGCTAGTTCTCTACCGAAAGCAACTGGAAAGAAGAGTAAGATATGAACAAGTTTAATGTAGCTCTGAGTTGCTCCTACTTATCTGACACATTGCTAAAAAGAAATTTATTCAAAAATGTCAGATGTCTTACTTTCCCTGGATAAGTCAAAAGTGCTTTTCTTAATGGTCAGCCCAGTGTAACCACGATCTAGAATATTCTCCAATATGAAGTACTAAACTAGATCCACTTTGAGTTTTATTGAAGGGGTGGGGTAAGGAAGAGACAGTAAAATGAAATACTACCAAATTTACTAAGTCTTCCAAAATCTAGCAAGTTGTAGATGCAACTCTTGGTGCTGGAGCTGGTGGTATGTTTAGGAACACAGTATTCTAGATTTTTCTACTAGCTTTATGAATTTGTATAATGTATAAGACATTAAATATGGAATATACATACAGACACATCCTATATAGATATGACTCTTTCCTTTAGTTGCTCCTTTGGTAGAAGACAAGATGATTTGATTAGTTCTAGTGTTCCAAGCACCACATCAACACCAACAGTTACCTCTGCAGCTGGGCTTCAGAAAAGCCTGCTTTCCAGCACAAGCACTACTACAAAGATTACAACGGGTTCTTCCTCAGCAGGCACACAGAGCAGGTAAGCCACAGATGCACTTTATGTTCAGGTCTACTGTGTGCTTATGTATGTGCATGCATCTTTGTTTAGAAGATTGTGGGGCTCTGGATTTTTTCATTTACCTTACTAATTTCCAAACAGAAAATTGGTTCCAAAATGAAGCAATTATGCATGTCTGGGGAAAAAAATTTAAGTTCCTAAATTAGACTGCTTAAAATGTAAATTTCTGTCTGGCTTCTCTGGGTGAGCTTTTGGTTTATAGTTGAAAGATGTCTCACATATTTTTTTAAAAATCCATCCCTGTAGTCACATGTTTTTCAGCTGCTACAAAGTGCTTTCATTGTTTAGCTGTTTTCCTTTTCTCTTTTTGTGTTGCTGCTTATGGTGATGCTATAGTACCTCAAATCGTTTGTGGGCTGAGGATAGTACTGAAAAAGAAAAGGACAGTGTTCCTACGGCAGTGACCATTCCTGTTGCTCCAACTGTTGTAAATGCTGCAGCTTCTACCACAACCCTGACTACAACTACTGCTGGCACTGTCTCCTCTACGTCAGAGGTCAGGGAGAGACGCAGGTGTGTAAAGGTCCTAATAGTTCTGCTGATATGTTTGCCTGGTGATGAAAAGTTTGTTTTTAAAAATTGTGATAAGTTAATGACCATCTCTTAATGGGCTAATAAATCTGTTTTGGCTCAGAATGATGAAAATCGATAAAACTAGCAATTATTAGTAGTTAGACTTGGTGATCCACCTTCTGAAAGGATAAATGTTTTTATTTAAAGGCAGTGAGCTAAACACTTCATCTTCTTACTTTGCCATTTATTGGTTTTTAGTGGTTTTACTTCAAAAAAAATTTTGTGATAAAGGCCTAAATAATAATTATAGGAAATTTGATGCAGCTTGACAAAAACAGCTGTTGTCATTCTGCTCATTGCTTCTACCCATTATTAAAATATTTGATGGATGTTAAACTGTTTTTGAAAGTTTTAAGATTATTTGATTGGGGATGTAGCTTAAATAGAGTACTTTTACCTGCCATGTGTGAAGCTGAATTTGATCCTTAGCTCTACAAAAATGAGACTAGAGGGCGGCGGATTTAGCTTAGTGGTTCCTGCGCTTGTCTTGCAAGTGCAAGGGCCCGGGTTCGAGTCCAAGTAATCACATATAATACTGGGCATGGAGACTCACGCCCAGCAGCAATAGTACCACATACCACAGTGCCAGGTGTGGTGGCTCACGCCTGTAATCCCAGCACTCAGGAAGCAGAGGCAGGAGGATTGCTGGGATGTGAGTCTGAGGCTGAGCTCAGGGCCAGCCTGAACTACAAAGTAAGACCCTGTCTCAAAAAAAAAAAAAAAAGAGACCAGAAAAAGAAAGAGTTCTGTACCTAAGAGTAAGTTAGATAGTTCAAAAATGGTTTGTATGTTCAGTTAATTTTAGTTCTAGTACATAGAAAGCACTCAGTAAATTTTAATCTTACAGATTTTTTATATGTTCTTTAAATATATTTAAGAACATTGCTTACATTTTCTGCAACCTATTAATATGAAATCATACATGTAGAAAAGTACTTATCATCTTATGAGATATCTGTGTTTTACAGAAGGAAACTCAAACCCAGACTTTATTCTTGTAGAATTAAATCAGTTATATACAGTATATATATAGCTGAAACACACACACACACACACACACACACACACACACACACACATATATATATATATACAGCTATATATATACAGTATTTTCCTTTCTAAAATACTGACTAGATTTAATTTCTGTCAGACAGTGTTATATAGAGCCCCTTTCCTACAGTGCCTGTCAGACTAGTACTAGTTAAGATATTTTTTTGAATATATGAAAAGTTACAGGTTTTCATTAAATATTTTATCAGTGTATATTTTTGATAATCTTTTATGAAAAATGTAAAGTTTATTTTTTTACCTTTTCGAAAAATTAATATGCTTGCAGTTGGTTACATTCCTTGTTAGGGGGTAGGTGCTTATATATCCAACATCATTGCAAGTGATTAGCGCTTTGAGTAGAATGCCAGTATGTCATACTGTTTAATTCTTCATTTATTTTTTCTGTGAGTTTGTCTATTTTAGGTTTTTGTGTGCTTTCAACAAGACCATATAGGCAGCAGAAATTAGAGGACTGTGCACATCAGATTCACCAAAATAACCCATTAATTGGTCAGAGAATTCAGATTAAGAATTCAGGCTTTGCTTTTTTTGATGGCAGAATCGATATGTACCCAGCCCCTTGCTCTGTCTTGATCATTTCTCCAGGTTGTTATTTCTCCTGCAAAAAAAAAAAAAAGAGTTTGATTTATATACTTATATCATATGTCTGGCATTCCATACTTTAAAAAAAAAATGTTTCACTGCAGTAACAACCTAATGAATGCTTCCTAGAATTCCACTTTGGGGGGGGGCAGCAGGTGCTGTGCTAGGAATCTAACCTTGTACCACTGAGCTACACCTCCAGCCCCCAAATTAAAATACAAACGTCAGATTTATATTTTAATTCTTTCGGAGAGAGTTGAGTTTTGACTTTTAAAACTAGTCCTAATTAAGGAAAGATATTAAAGACTGAATACTAAATTTGAGGTATACTTTTAGGGCAAAGCATAAGAAACAAAATGTGTCTGTTGACATTGTTTCTGGTCTACATCGTAGAGATTTTGTTTGTCATACCTTGTTTCAATGATGTTTGTTATAATATTTGTGTTTTCTTTCATGTGAAATAGCTGTTTGCAGTTTTTAATGCATCGTTGGCCATTTCTGTTTGTCTTTTAATTAAATTTTATCAGTGCTTCTGAAATGTAAATAGCTGAAATTTACCTTAAAATAACTTTATGTTTATATGAAGTCTTTCAGTATACTGCTCTCTTCTACCATTTGGTTAAACCAGGCCCCCATTTTCTCATTTATATTTTCTCTGGAAAGAAAAATGAGTGTAAAAGAACATGGGTTGGTACTTAGTATTTAAAGGTGTAATTTAGTTAACTAATGAAAATACAATCATTGAAAATAAATATTTCAACAGTAAGTAAATAACAGTGAAACAAAAAAAGTCAAATAATTTACTAGAGGGTGAGGATTTAGCTCAGTCGTTCTGGCACCTGTTTTGCAAGAGCAAGATCCTAGAGTCCATTCTCAGTAACCACATACAACAAAGCCGGGTATGGTGATTCACACCCACCAGCAATCAATACCGCTTACGACCATGCTGAGCATAGTGCCTCATGCCTGTAATCCAGCACTTGGGAGGCATAGGCAGGAGGATTGCTGTGATGTGAGTTTGAGGCTGAGCTCAGGGCCAGCCTGAACCACAAAGCGAGACCCTGTCTCAAAAAAAAGACATGGTGACATATCCTTGTAATCCCAGCAGTCTGGGTAGCAGAGGGACCATATGTACAGACTCAGCTGGGCAGCTTAGTGACTAAACAAGATGCGGAAAGGCTGGGAATGTAGCTCCGTATGCTCATTGAAGCCCACCTGCAACTCCTGAAATGCAGAAAACATACATACATCTGGCTGACCTTATACATGTTCTGTTTAACCAGGTTTGCTCCCACTTTAGATATTCTCTTTTATATATTTCCTTTTATCTAATAGAAACCCAAAAGCGCCAATTAAATAATAATTAAAATCTTTAGACTCTACAAGTAACATTTCTTTAATTTTAATTTATAAGAGTACTGATCAATGCTGTCTTCCTTTTAAATTGTCCCAGTAAAGTAAGTATAATGAGTTTAAATCCAAGAAATATCTATTTTATTTTAGTAAAAATCTGAAAACTCAAGGTTGATAGAAATTGTACTGAAAATAAACACTGGCAATGTAGAATTTGGTCACATAATTTCAATTATCATTTAAGATTATTTTACATGTATGAAGATAAAATGGTGGCAGAAGAGAAGATTGAAGGAATTAGGTTTCTGTACTTTAGTGTGAAATTTAGACAGACTTGATACAATCAGTGTATAAAGATTTTTTTCATAAAACTGATAAAATGCTAAATTTAAGATTCATTCATTGTCACTTCTCACTAATAGTTTTTATTTGAATTATTTTAGATCATACCTCACTCCTGTTAGGGATGAAGAGTCTGAATCCCAAAGAAAAGCAAGATCTAGACAAGCAAGACAGTCTAGAAGATCAACACAGGTATGTTACGTGTATGTAATATATAAGAATTATATGCAGCATATATAAGTACTTGATAGGCAAAAACTAATTGCCTTTTTTTCACTTTTTGTGACACTACAGATGTCACTATTCGTATGAGTCAACCTTAAATTCTGTAGTAATCCTCTCATAGTCTCTGTATATGGTTGCACTATCACTATTATATTTCATCTAGAAATATATAGATGTATATTTTTCTGTTGTCTTAACTATTTTTTATCTCCCATCCCTAATTTGACATCTGTTAGAGTGACTAGTGTTAGAATGAATTCAGCATGCCTGAGGTCTCAGGATGATTGAATAGTTCTATGAATATTTGCAAGCAGGATGAGGTAAAGAATAAGCCTCTGACTAAGTAAAAACAGCTGGTATGCAAGTATGAGAAAAATGTCTCTCGGGCTAGTTGTTAACGTCTTCCTCTTTGTTATTCTGGTTATGATATGTACAGTGATTCCCTTTTGTGTCTCCTTTCCCACAGTGGAGGGAACTCCACAGTACTGATTCAACATTTGAGTCCTTAGCACTGCTTACTTTCAGATTGATCTATAGGTTAGGCCTTAACATCTGTTTTCCATCCTTTTTTTTCACAGGTCAGGAAAATTAAGACAGGATCTTGTTTGTATTCCAACCTGTTCTCCAACTCACCTTGTGGTCTAGGCTGTCTTCAAACTCATGGCAATCCTCCCACCTCAGTCTCTAAAGTGCTAGGATTACACGCATGCACCAGGCCACCTGGCCTCTTTTTCTGTCCTCATACCTTCTTGTTTCACCTGCATTTTCAGAATTAAAAATATGTCTTTATTGAAATCTTTTAAGCCTTCAGAGTTATTCATAATATAATTCAAAATGTATCAGTTACTTCTTTGGCCCTCCTCTGAACTTAACATTTACATTCATATGATATATCTATCTCTCTTAATAGTTTATTAATTTCTGAATGCGAGGACAGTTTCTCATACACATTAGTATCTTCCCCTGACCCTATCATTGTGTCTACCTCTGCTGATTCTCCATAGAATCAATGTAATTTTCTGTGTAAAAATTGTTTTTTTATCAACCAAATGGAAACATGTATTTGACTTTAATCTTTCATATTTAATATGTTTCTAAACTATTTTAAAACAAGCTTTAATGCACTTCATAATTAAATTTGTCCTTTCTGTGTTCAGGGAGTGACTTTAACAGATCTTCAAGAAGCTGAAAAAACAATAGGAAGAAGTCGATCTACCAGAACCAGAGAACAAGAAAATGAAGAAAAAGAAAAAGAGGATAAAGAAAAACAGGATAAGGAGAAACAAGAGGAAAAGAAGGAGTCCGAAGCATCTAGAGAAGATGAATATAAACAAAAGTATTCTAGGACATATGATGAGGTAATAATATATTAGCAATACAGTTGAGTCAAATGGTATGAATAGATCCAGTGACTCTAAATACACAAGAGATTATGTATCAACAAAACTATTAAACATGTGAAATTATTTTACCTGGAATTTTTTATTAGATGAGTATTAGAACATTACTTATCCTTTGAAATAAGTTTTTAAGTGTTCTGCATGTCTTTATTGTGATTAATATTCCAAGTGGGTTTTAATATTATTGTTTCACAGACTTATCCACGTTATAGACCAGTATCAACTTCAAGTTCAGCCACTTCATCCTCTTCACTTTCTACTATGAGCAGTTCACTCTACTCTTCAAGTCAACTGAACAGGCCAAATAGTCTTGTGGGGATAACTTCTGCTTACTCCAGAACATTAACAAAAGAAAATGAAAGAGGTAAGAAGAAGAATTTTCAAAACACTGTTACTTCATATATTCCTTTGGCTTTTCGTTAATAATGTAATGAAAAGACAGCATTCTAAGTTGTTATTATTTGGCCTGAACAGAAAAAAAACATTGAGATTGAGAATGAGAAAAGTAAGGGGAAAAAAATACAGAAAATGCTGTGGTCTGGAGTTGCTACATACATCTTGGTAATCTAATACTTCACGAATACCTATATGACCTCCTACTGAAAAAGTGAATTTAGAAGCACTGGTAGGCAACAAATACTAAGACTGGTTTTTAGTCCAGTACTTTTCAGGGACATTAAGGTGTTTCTTCATGCAGATCATATTTTTCAGTTATTTTTGGGAGACTATTTTAAACTAAAATCACTTAAAATATGTAACATTGCTGAGAAAAAAATGCTTGCGCTCCTTGAAAATTAGATTTCTTAGCCATATTTTGGCATGATTAGTGGATATTATCACTATTGATATAAATTTCTTACTGAAGTGCTAATTCTTCAACTTCCTATTGAAAGTCAATAATTCCTATTTCATATCAAAGATGGGTGGTAAATGATTACATTTTATATTTAAAAGCTCAATTTTATATTGTATTAATCATGATTATAATCAGTACTGTAGAATAAGCATCAGAAAACTTTTTCTTAATTTTCAGCTAGATTTTCTTTTATTGATCATTAAGATGTTTTAGTTGGGCTGGGGATTTAGCTCAGTGGTTCTGGTGTCTTGCCTGGCAAGCGCAAGGTCCAGCGTTTGTTCCCTGGTTACTACATACCACACAGTGCCAAGCATGGTGGCTCACACTTATAATCTCTGCACTCACGAGCAGAGGCAGTAAGTCCAAGGCTGGCCTGGGCTACATAGTGAGTTCGTTGCCAGCCTGGACTACAAACTGAGATCCTGTCTCAAAAAAAAAAAAAAAAAGATGTTTCAGTTGTTTGCACTGTTGTCTCTGATGCCCATACAGTGTTTGTAAAATTTTGAGCCAAATTTAAATTTAGAAACATTTCACATAAAATTCAGAATTTTGGCTTTTCTTAAAAATTTGTCAAAACTGGGTCTTCATTGAATTATCATTTGTCAGTCATCAGCTGGAACTGAGTAATAATAGCTACTCTTTCCTCTGGACCCTCCTGGTCTGTTTTACCTCATTTACATCATCTGGATAGTCAGTGTAACATTGGATTTTTTTTTCAGACTTTTCTTCTGAACTAATTCTAAAACAACTTTTAAGAATCACTCTTAAAACTGTTATTTTGGGGTGTCTTTTCTATGACTGTTTGCTAATGTCTTAAAAATCATCTGTGGAGGCCGGGGAACAGTAATCTTCAGAATAACATTTTTATGTTGATTTTTTTTTTAAAGGAATTATTGAAAATATATTTTTTTAAATCTTTATTGGTACATTAAATATACACATCATGATTGTACTCCATAATGGGGATTTGTACCAGTATAAGACACAACTTAATTCTCATTTTTTCGCATAGCCCTACCCACCCTACCACCCCCCCATATACATAAAATTTGTTTCCTTACTTTTTTGTTACAATCTCAACATTGTCCCCTTTCACCTTATTTTACATTGAGCATTTTCTATTTCACAATATATAACATACAATGCTAGGACTCATTTACATCTTCATTTTATGTTGATTTTTTTTTAATAAAAGATACTTGTGATAGAAATGAAACAAATGTGTATTTCCCCTAAATAAGAACTGACAGCATAGAAACTAAAATTTATATTATATCATTCCTACTGCATGTCCCATCTTGCGTAGTTGTGGGTCGGTTTTTTTCTCCTTTGCAGGTGTGTCTAATCTGTGGCCTACAGGCCATGAGCACAAAAAAGGAAGTTCTTTAATTAGGTAAACTGTTTTACATATTCTTTGTGTGGTTCAAGACAGTTGCTCTTCACCCACCATAGCCCAGGCTAGCCAGAAGGTCAATCACCTGAGCGAGTGTCAACTTTGAGGATAACAGCTGTCTCAATCACATATCAATAATTGGAACCCTATCCTCGTAGGATTCCATTGTTTTTTATTCAGCAAATACCATATGTTTTGAGCAAAATTTTTATTTTAGACACTAGGAAAAGGAAGATGATTCATTTTTGTGATTTTTGGAGAACATATCTTATTTGGAGCTAAAGGTGCATGTTTACCAAAAAGATAGGAACACAGAGGGGCCAAAAATTGTGATTGGAGAAATTTCGAAAGCTTCACAAAGGAGGCTGATGTAGAATTGTTCTGACAGATACAGCTTTCTTTTTAAATTTCAGTACCAGGGATCAAACTCAAGACCTTACACTTAGCAGGCAGGTGCAGAACCACTCAGCAATGTCCCCAGCCCTCTGATAGTAATAACATTCACAGTTCTCTGAGGATACATTGCTCTCATATGATTTATTGTAATCCTTAACAGAAGGAGAAAAAAAAGAAGAAGAAAAAGAAGGGGAAGATAAATCACAACCTAAATCCATCAGAGAACGACGGCGACCAAGAGAGAAGAGAAGATCTACTGGAGTTTCCTTTTGGACACAAGATGTGAGAATCTGCTAAAACTACTTTCATAGAATACCTAATGTTTCTAAAAGTGCATACTAGTGATTTCTTACATGAATCAGATTACATATTTAAATCATTGTGTTTTCTGAATTCATTGTTAAAACTCCTTTATAAAGATAGTTAACGACTAGTTAGATTTTTTTGCTATTATTTAAATTCTACCTCAGTTTTGGAATAAAACTTAAAATGACTGGCTTGGAACATATACTCTGATTGTTTTATAATGGATAACTGCTTATGTATTTTACATACTTCTCGAAAGATACTTTACATTTAATCTCATTTTCACCAGTGATATTGTACAATATAGATAGCAGAATTGTTTCCATCTCAAGGGATGCTGTGTAGAGTGTTTTACTTAAGTAATTACAACAACTCTGTACAAATTAATTTTTTTCATATCCTTGACTATGTGACATAATTTTTTTCAGATCTGTGACTATGAATGATCTCTTTCTTGTATGTGAGAGAATTGAGACAACATCATTAATGTGAAATTTGTCTCAAAACAGTATATAACAATGGAAGAGCAAAAATAGTTGGTCTTTTTCTTTTAACTTCTTTTTTTCTCTTTTTAAAATAAGAATTCTGTGAGAGCATGACATGTATGCAAAAACACAATTGCCAAATGTCTAGCATAAAAAATTGGCTTAGAAACAGTATTGCAGATGCCCACAAATTTCTGTCCCTCTCAGTCACTATCATCTTCATTTTCAAAGCCAAGCAAATCTAGTCTCTTCATTTTTTTGTTTTGTGTGTATTTATACTAGGGTATTGAAACCAAGAATGCTATTCAGTGAGCTACATCTTTTTAACTTTTGAGACAACTTCTCACTAAATTGTCCGGGCAGGACTTGAACTTGCAGTCCTCCTGCCACAGCCTCTGAGTGCTGGGCTAACAGGTGTGTACCACCACAGTAAGCACTGATATCCTGATTTCTAACTTTGAAATTAACTATGCCTGTTTTTGGAAAGCATTCAAATGGAACTATAGAAATGCAACTCAGTATTATGTTTATGAGATGTATCTGTGCTGCTATATATCAGTACACTCTGATTCATATAAAAATTTTTTTTAAGAAAAGTGACATAACTGAAGCTAAAATTGGTTGTACAACCTGTATACTGATCTTAGATATAAACTTGTTTTCAACCAAAAAGTTTTTAAATCTGTTTTATCCGTTTTTCCATGATAAAACAGATCATCTGTATTCCGATTGAACTCTCTAATAATATTTAATATTAGAGCTACCTTTTTGGAAAGTTTTCTTCTCATTAAACCTAGTATAATGTATATTTTACACTTTTTTCAACTCTGTTTTTTAAATTGATTTTATTGGTACATTTTATGCATACAATATGATCACATTTAACATGGAAATCTTGTACATGACACATCTTGAGTCTCACTGTTCCCCTTTTCCCTGCCCTCCCTACAACCCCCAGCCCTATATACATAAGCTCTATTTCTTTTACTAGCAAGTTTTTCTTTCCCTTCTTTACTTTCCCCTACCCATCCTTTCCCTTTTCCTTTTGCATATTTTTTTCCTATTTCACATTGCTATCATGCATTTTGGCGTTCATTTATACTTTCAGTTTTTCATACTAGAGAAAAGATGGAGTACTTACACATCTGTGTCCTATTTATTTCACTTATGTTCAACTTTGTTTTTCTTATAAATATTTAGGTAAACTCTTAAATACCTCCATTTTTTAATTATACTGATTTGGTCCATTTTTATTCTATTTAATATTATAATCACATGTCATATATGATATGTAGCTTAAAATATGTAAAAAACTCAGAAGACATAAAAATAGTAGCACAAAATATGAGGAAGTATTCAGGGGAGTTGAATAGTTTTAGTGTCCTTGAATTGTCCGTGATGTGGGCACAGTACTCGTAATATATGACACTTGATGAATCATTGGTGTATATGGGTATAAAACAGTAGTTTAAAAAGACATGGAAAATAAAATAATACATACATGACCAGGAGAAAAGTTCAAACATATACAAAAGTTCATAAAGAGTATAGTAATCTCATCCCAAGTATCTAATGTTGCAGGTAAATTCCCCTCCATTCCCCAGTTTAGTTTCCAGTTGACTGAAAAGCCAAAAGTAGTTTGTGGTTTTAGCTTTATCATTTGCTGATTTGATTAGGATCTAAATAAGAATTAAATATTGTGATTGATTTTTTTTCTTTGAAGTCTCTCAATCAGTAAAATTCTCCTGCCTTTTTTCCTTTTTTTTTTCTTTCCCCTCTCTTTTTTCAGGTAATTTTTAAGGAAGTGAATTATGTCTGCGAAGTATAAGTTAACACATTTTTTTCTATTTTCTATAGATGTTGGGTTAATTAGATTCTGGTTCATTTATTTTTTAAACAAGGTATCTTGTTCTTTGGTAAAATGTATAATGTCTTACTGATTTTAACTGATTGCTGAGTAACATTCTTAATAGTAAATAAAACCTTAGTCTTCACATCCTAATGTTCAGTAAGTCTTAGTACTTAAAATTTTTCTTAATGGCTCATATGTTTTAGAAGTTTTATAGCCAAAGCAGTATAACTATTATTTAGAATTTGTTTTTACCCAATTTTATTCAGACCAGTTCCTCGTTCAGAAAACCACTTGAAATCATGCACTTGACCAGCATTTCTAAGGATCTTTCCTCAGATTCATACTAAGATACCCATGGTTTTGAATAGAATAACTGAGCCATCAAAGCATAGGTCTATTTTTTTTCTGTAGTGAAAAGATAAAATATCTCCTATTTGAACCTCTAACAGACAACATACAAAAAGAACCAAGGCTTAGTGAAAGAAATGGTGTGTAGTCAGGTAGCTCTTCCTTCTATTGTACTATTAGATTCCTTCATGTAGTTTTTTTTTTTTTTTTTTTTTTAAGGTTTTTTGAGACAGGGTCTCTCAGCCTGGCCCTGAGCTCAGCCTCCAATTCACATCACAGCAATCCTCCTGCCTCTGCCTCCCGAGTGCTGGGATTACAGGTGTGAGCCACCACGCCTGGCACTGTGGTATGTGGTACTGGTTGCTGCTGGGGTGAGTCTCCACGCCCAGTATTGTTATGTGGTTACCGGGGATCGAACCCAGATCCTTGTGCTTGCAAGACAGGTACTGGAACCACTGAACTATATCCCTGGCCCCTTCATGTAGTTATTTTTAAGAACACTGAGTCTCCTCCATTTCTTTCTGTGTAGTTCCTGTGTTCCCCCACAAAATTGCAAGAAGACTATGAGTTCATGGCATGGAGTTAGTAATAATACAGCACAAACATTTAATTGCCTTTGTTCACTTAACTTCACATAATATATTTAGTAGGTACCAAACTGGTGTCTTTGTACAAAATGTCTTTCTAATCCATGGGACAAAATTCTGTAATTTTTGTCCTTACTTATGGATAACAATGGCTCAAACAGTTAAAATAATTTATCTTAAGTCACACAACTAAAAATAACTGTACTCATATTAAACTAGACTTATCTAGTTTAAAACCTCTAATAGTGTTTCTACAATAAACCTGTGCCAGATATTTCAATACAAATTTTATTTTCTATTCTTTAACCCTTTAAAGCTTGTTGACATTTTTAAGACCTGCTAGTAGAACAGTCTCGTAGGCTGAGATCCTAGATGTATCCCATTGTAAACTTGATTTTCTATCCTATGTATTTAAACTCCGAGAAATTTTCTAGAAAGATTGCCATTTAGGACTATTGGTAAAGTCTTGTTAAGTTTATCAAGCTAGTTTTTTGGCATGAAATTGTTTTTGCTGCATCATGTTAATTGAGTGACAAAAAAGTGTAGTATTTATATTGAATTTTGAAGTATATGTAGTATAATATAAAGTAGAATATCCTCTTTCCATGTTACTTCTGTTTTATTCATCTTCAGTCTAGATGTATTTCCTACACCTCATTTTAGATAAATTCTTTTCACATAGACACTAGGCCTACTTAGATTGTGCTTTGCCAACAGAAAAGGCTTCCTCCTAATAGGGTAGAAAATGGCCACTTAAAAGTGCATTTTTCTGGGCCAGGGATTTAGCTCAATGGTTCTGGCGCCTGTCTTGCAAGTGCAAGGACACGGGTTCAATTCCCCCGGCAACCACATACAATATTAGGTGTGGAGACTCATGTCCAGCAGGAATCAGTACCACATACCACAGTGCCGGGCGTGGTGGTTCACGCCTGTAATCCCAGCACTGGGGAGGCAGAGGCAGGAGGATTGCTGTGATGTGAGTTTGAGGCTGAGCTCAGGGCCAGCCTGAACTACAAAGCGAGACCTTGTCTCAAAAAAAAAAGTCCATTTTTCTTTTGACCATTTCATAGTATGTTTTCTCAAGAGTCATTTTATATGAGAAAAGCCCTAATGTTCTTAGATATCGAGTGTTAAGATTTGTCTTTTCTTACCTAAAATAAGC
Organism: Petromus typicus; assembly: GCA_004026965.1. NCBI lineage: Eukaryota > Metazoa > Chordata > Mammalia > Rodentia > Petromuridae > Petromus > Petromus typicus. The sequence continues at coordinate 16,129 of PVIR01005196.1, forward strand.
TATCTATTCTAGAGTGATGAAAATGAACAAGAACAGCAATCAGATGCAGAAGAGGAATCCAATAAAAAAGAAACTCAGGTAAATAGCATTCCCTTTTTATACTAAGCAATAATAATATGTTTAAAGAATACTTTTTTAACTGTGTTTAATTGCATTTACTCATGCAAAATAGATACTGTACACTTTACCTACCTGTGAGGTTAAATGACAGGGGACAAAAGAATTGAAGAAGGATATATAATACTTCAGACAATCTTAATTTTACTGGTAGTTTTATGGTGATACAGTACTTCAAAACTCATGAAGTTGTGTTCCCTAAACGAATATATCACTTATTTTATCTTCAGATTTGGACCCCCCCAAAAAAAAAATGTTGAAAAGGATCCTTAAATGGAGAATATCTAAGAGTCCTAGAAGTATTACTCTGGAAGTAATAGGCTCAGATTTTATTTCTGTGGAGGCAGTTGTGAAGAAAATAGCTTTCTTCACCTGTGTTAAGAAATACAAAAGATTTATATTTGTAATCACAATCTTCTGAAAAGGCTTTCTTTCATCTCTCAGCACTGGTGAAGAGACTAAGCAATTTAGAGTGACAGATGGTTGTGTAGTTAATTTTTTCTCCTTTTCCTCCCCCCGCCCCTTCACTGGTGTTTGATTGGCCAGAGAGATAAAGAGCTCTTTTTCCACATAGAGTTGAAATTGTACACCAGGCGTTAGCCCTGTCTGGCCTGAAATAGCATCCTGGTTGTGTTATCGCTGTCTTCATTTTGACTTGGGATTTCTTTCTTTCACTTTTTTTGAGACAGGGTCTTACGTACAGTTCAGGCTGGCTCTGAACTCACTGTGTAGCCCAGGCAGGCCTCCAACTCAAAGCATTCCTTCCTGTGCCTCCCAGGTGCTGCGATAACAGGCGCAAGCAACTACACCAAGCTGATGTGGGATTTCTTAAGCGAGCTATTATACTTCCTTTTAGTGTTAGTGACTAAAAAGCTGGTTACTTGTGCTAGGGTTACTGAACATTTATTCCAAGGTCTAAATTTGCCACTCTTGACCTCAAAATACTTTTACCTTTACGTCAGATAGAGAAATTAAGGAATAAAGAAGTATTGCAGGGCTAAAGCTTTATGACTTAACATCTTCATGACAAGGTCATAATTGGTATATCTCCTTGCTAGGCAGTTTGAACTACCAGTGGTACATACTGACTGTCCCTTCAAGCAGCTGGTGTCACTGGGGCTAAAAATAGATCTAATTTCCTTTATCCGTCTTTTCGTAATAGAATTAGTAAAAAGCCACAGGATGGGACAGGTAGGCATGTACCCCTGTGGCTCACACCACTGGGAATGTGTTGAGGTATTTTTTCATCTCAGTTCTTTACCCCCAGTTTTACCTACTGTATGTCTGTTCTGTCAGCTGATCCTTTCATCATCATCCTTTCCCATTGGTACCTGTGAATTCCCCTCTAAATGGACAGGTGAGGGAAAAGAAATTTAACATCCTCTGCTAACACTTCTTTCTTACTGCCTTTACCGCCTAGACCCTGCCTCACCCCAGGCTCAGTAGGAGGGAGAAGAAAAAGTTCAGTCTTCCAAAGCTGTAACTGCAGCATGTGTTAAGTTTAGGTTTTATTATAAAGAATAATTTGTTGGGGCCGGGGAGTTAGCTCAGTGGTTCCGGCACCTGTCTTGCAAGCGCAAGGACCCGGGTTCGATTCCCCGGTAACCACATAACAATACTGGCCAGCAGCAACCAGTACCACATACCACAGTGCCGGGCATGGTGGCTCACGCCTGTAATCCCAGCACTCGGGAGGCAGAGGCAGGAGGATTGTGATGTGAGTTTGAGGCTGAGCTCAGGGCCAGCCTGAACCACAAAGTGAGACCCTGTCTCAAAAAACCTAAAAAAAAAAGAATAATTTGTTGTTCTCTGACAGTTTCATCCTCAGGATACTTTACCTCATAAAGTAGGGATTATAGTTGGCTCGGCCAGACAGTGTCCACGTCTGAACTCTTGCAGCTATCTTGCCACCAGAATGGGCCATGCGTCATGTCACCCACGCCTAATGATTGTTACTACATGAGGAAAAGGAAGGGTGGAGTCAAGGTGCCAACTCACAGTGTCTTAACTAGTAGACCAAAACAAACCTTTCTCTGACTGTGTACTCATCTCTTTGGAAAACTGGTAGCATTGGCCCTTCTCTTTGAGAAGATGTGAGCAGCAAAATTCTTGTGAGCGCTTTCTAAAATAGTGTTATTACCTGTTACTGATAACTTCTATACAATTTAATCCAAGCACTCTAAATTTCTGTTGATAGGGAATAGGTTACATGTAATAATATGTGCAGAGATAAAGTACAGTCGTACCTTGGCTCACAAATGCCTTTGCTTACAAATTTCAACAGGTGACAAACAGGACCATGACCATCTTTCCCACTCAAACACAAATGTGGCCATCTTTCCCAAACTCGTGAATCAGACCTAAGTTTGTAAATTAAGAAACCATTGTATTGTGTATATTCACGTAGATGCTTTGTATAAAAAAAAAGAGATAATAGTCATTGTCTATAGGATAGATGTGTGGGAAGTTATGAAGAACTCTGTATACCATATACTTTTTACATAAGCTTGAAGTATAAAAGAATACATTTACTTTGAAAAAAAAGAATTTTAAAATATAGGGAACAAGGATGTACTCAGTGAAATAAGCAAAACACAAAAAGACAAACACTGTATAATTCAGCTTACTCAGTTATCTAAACAAGTCAAAACTGAAAAGCAAAAAATGAAGTTGAAGTTGCCAGTGCTGGGGATGGTGATGGAAGAAAGAAGGCTGTTATTCAATGAGTATAGAGTTTCTGGTTTACAAGATTAAAAATCTGAGAGATCTACTACACAAAATGTGAAGGTAGTTAATATCACTAAACCATACAGTTAAAAATTGTTTGGACAGTAGATTTTTAATGTGGTTTTTGCCATGTGTTTAAATAGTCACTGATAACACAGAGATTTTTAAGACATAGAAACAAAATTTGAGTGATTTATGTAACTGCTAGAAATTTTATTTACTTTTAAAATTCAAATTAGTGAAAAAAATGCAAATATGTGAAATGTGTTTTCATTATAGGTACACAATGTTTGTGTATAAATAGTTTACTGAATTTAATTACTATTTTGAAATTTCAGTTTGAGGGGGTGACCAGGGAGGGGACCTTGTGCTTGAGAGGCAGGCACTGGCACCACTGAGCTATATCCCTGGCCCCTGAAGTTTCAGTTTTTTCTTCAAATGTTTTAATTGTTGTAAAGTTGAAGAGTAAATAAGTAAAGTTAAAAAATACATCCTAAAAAATGCAAAGGGAGGGCCTGGGGATTTAGCTCAGTGGTTCTGGCATCTGCCTGGCAAGCACAAGGTCCTAAATTCTAGCCCAGGTACTACATACCACAGTGTTGGTCATAGTGGCTCACGCCTGTAATCCCAGCACTTGGGAGGCAGAGGCAGGAGAATTTCTGTGAGTTCGAGGCTGGCCAAGGCTACATAATGTATTCAAGTCCAGGCTGAATTACAAAGCAAGACCCTGTCTCAGAAAACTAGAAAAAATCCAGAGGGAAAGAATAGGACTGATTTTTGCCAAAAAAAATTTATACAGACTTTAGTAAAATATTTTTAATCTGAAATAGATTTTAAATAGTCTTAAAGGAACCTAGTAATTTTACAGTGCACTTAAAAATAAGTAAATGGAGAATTAAAAATATCTAAGTTCACAAAGCTAACCATTTCTGAATAACTACTTTACCTAAAATTGTAGAGTCTGTAGTGTTTTTAATAGAAAGAGAAAAACTAAAATTCACCCCAAAATAACTTCATTAATAGTGTTTTATTGTATTAATTATTTCATCAAATTAAGGTAATCATGTTTTATGCAATAGTTGCTAAACCATGAAGGAATATAATATAGTTAGATTTCCAGAGTAAAATTTAAACAAAATATATGTATACTGTTGTACACAAAATAATACTCATTTGTCCCTTACCACTTCAAAAACAAAAATAGCTGAAGTGGTTGCTTTGAGATATCACATAATAAACTTGCATTTCTTAATAAAAATGTCACTCCTGCTGAGGGGTATAAATAATGTATGTATTTCTTAGTCTTATCATTTCTTATTCTGATTAAAAAATAATGGAGAGTGGTCCTTTTTGAAGGAAGCCACAGAATGATGAATTTTGAAATATATGATACTGTATATGTAAAATACAGTGATTCTACATTTGCAGTTTTTAAAAATAGCCAGAGTGAAGTTCAAGCATACATAATGCATAGACATGATAGTTTAACATGTTCATGATGAGGACATAATTCATGTTCCACAGCCAGGCAGCTTGATACATGCATGCCTGTCCCATCAGGTGGCTTTTTATTCATTTTATTTGTAAAAAGCAATAAAAGTGATAAGATCCATTTGAACAAGCCACTCAATGGGACAGCCATGCATATATCACTAGTGGTTCAAGGCAACAGGAACATGTTAATGGTAAGAAACTTTACATGATTTAATGAAAAGCATAAAATTTATTATGTCTTTTGTCTTCTTTATAGGTGGATTCCATTTCTCGGTATGTTTTTCCTTTTTACTATTCTTTGTTCTCTATTTTAGCTTTACTTAAAAATATGTTGCTAGGTAATTATGGATTTTGTACATTCTTAGAATTAGTTGAGTAATAAAAATCTGTAGAAATCTAGATATCTTAGTCACTATTACTAGCTTTCTTTGTTAAATAGTTTTACTTCACTGGTTATACTAAATTACTATTAAAGAAGAAAGATTTTCCCCAGATCTGTACAGCAGTGGTACTTTTTCCCAAAGTTTTCTTATATTTCAGCATTGACTATCTTATTAACACCAGGGAGTGATGAAGTCTGTACTTGGTCAACAATTTAAATATTCAGCATTTTTCCCGTTAGCTCTGCTTTAGGGGGAAAAAAGTGGATTTCTCCTACTCATAATTATTGACCAAGAATGTATTTGTATATAGTTCTGATGATTCTATTGAATTAACATACTGAGACAGTAATGTTTTCCAGAAAAGATATCCTAAATGCAGAACCAGATAGAGTAAATAATTCACACTTAGAAATAAACATTCTTTCTCTTTAGGACCAAGCATCTATCACACTGGATATTCTGTATTTCATAAAATCTAAGATGTACTAATTTTAAAATACCACCGTACACTACTAAAAAAAAGTTCTGTCAGTTATGATAACGTCATCCTTGGCAGCTATGTTCTGATATCAGAGATGTTAAAGTGTGAGAAAAGATTTTTGTAAGTTAAAACTGTTGAAAATAACATACCATATGTGAGACCAATTTTGACTTCTAGATATGGAAATTTTGAATCTTCACGTCGTGGAAGTCAACGAGTTTGATACCCGGTATCCAAAAAGGAGCATTTTGGGCCAGGGATTTAGCTCAAGTGGTACTGCACCTAACCTAAAAAGCACAAGGGCCTAAGTTCAATCCATGGTGCTAGAAAAAAAATCAAATAATAGAAATGAGTAATATTAGAAATAACCCCCACTTATTATATATCATAGAAATTGATTAGATAACAAGTTCGAAGTACTATTACTAATTTAGAGTATCAAGTATATGCTAGAATGTGTGTTAATGTAATTTGTGGAAGTCTGCAATAAAGCTTTTGATTTAAACTTATCTTTTAAAGATATGAAACCGGATCCACATCAGCTAGTGATCGGTATGATTCCCTGCTGGGCCGCTCTGGATCATACAGTTACTTAGAAGAAAAAAAATCCTACAGTAGTAGGCAAGAAAAGGATGACTCAGCTGACTTTAAAAAGGTACTTGGGTCATAAATGTTAATATTTAGTTAAAAATGAGTTGGTTTTTGTGTCGGAATATTTATAGTTTGATAAGCTCATAATGAAATCAATATCTTGAAAAACTTATTTTGAAATAAGCTTATGTAGTTTCTGTCAAGTAATGAGAAGAATGTGAATAGCTGTTTGTCCTGAAGGGACAAGTATTCAGGACTTGGCAGATTGAAGTGTTTCAGACCATTTTGTGATTGAACTGAAAGGGGGCATTCAGAGCCGTGGGCTATGTGTGGGATTACACCCTGTTTTTTCTTTGTTAATAGACAGAATATGGCTTTTTAAAGTGACTTTTTTTTCCTGAGGAGCTAAAAAAACCTTCTGATAGCTCATGTTCTATTAAGGATTAAGGGGGTAGGGGTTAGAAAGAGAGCAGGGAAAAGAGGAAAAAATGAGAATCAGTATGTGTCTTATACAGGTACAAATTTCTCAGTGTTGAATGTGATCATAATGTATATGTAAAATCTACCAATAGTCAATTTAAAAAATCCTATAAGCTCTGCAATTTAGTATTTTGAATATTTTTAATCTTTATATTGTGTGTTTAGAATAAACTAAAGTTTGTTGAAAAGGCTTTTGTAATATTTGAGTGTCCCTGGGTATCTGGCAACTATTTTAATTGTAATCCTTTTTGATGAGCCTGATCAGTAACAGGAAGGAAGGATTTATTTTACAGTACCTAGGTAGAAAATGGGATGCTGAATGTCCCATCTAATGAACGAGTGAAGGTGAAAGTTGTGTCCTGCTCTGATGAGCATCTTCCCTATAAGGAGAAAAGCAAACTTTATCAAATTAGTGAATTATAATTTTTAAATTGAGAGTTGAAGTAAAGATACAATTTTATAAAAGTATATATAACAAAAGAAAGTGATAGTTCCTGTGAATAGATTTTCTAAGAAAGTAAATTTTGAGCCAAGACCTAAGAAATGATGAGTTGTAAGATGCTAAAGTGGAGGCAAAAGGTGTTCTAGATGGAATAAACTGTAAGCACGAAGACCTGGTGGGTATGTGATACACTGAAATAACAAGTTTCAGTGAATAAGCTGCAGCAATACCATGCACGTCCTTCTAGACTGTTTTAAAAATCCCCATATGCCAAAAATTTGGGGAAGCTATCCAGTGGTCTTTAATTTGTGTGTGGAGGTTGACAAGAAGGGTTAGAAATTTCTCTTGAAAAGTTGTGCTGCTTTGTATAAAACAGAGGAAGGACAGAAAAATCATCCTGTTATTAGAATAGTCTCACTGTAAGAGAAGATAGTGGTGAGAATTACCATGAAAGTAGTGGGGATGGGCAGGAAACAGTAGAGTCAAGTACTGTGTAGATATGTTGTCCTGCTTTATCAGATTACTGAATTGTTTTTTAAAGAATACCTATAAAGTCAGATTTTTTTTTTCAGTAAAGTTTCATGTCTTAAATGCTGGAAAAATGTAGGAATTTATGTTGGACCACAGTACATGCATATTATCATCTGTCTCTACCTTGTAACTACAGAATATTAAAAAGCATTTTTAGTATTCCCTTGATAGTATATAAATTATATTAATCTTTCTGTTTTAATATTGTAAACTAACCATTTAGAATATTTCCTTAAGATATTAGAGCAGAAAAGTAATTTGTTCTCTCCTAATTTTTATAGCTTTATGAACAAATTTTAGCTGAAAATGAAAAGCTGAAAGCACAGCTACATGATACAAATATGGAACTAACAGATCTTAAATTGCAGTTGGAAAAGGCTACCCAGGTTTGTATCTTTTTTTTCCTTTGTCATTCCCAAGACACTGGTTTGAATTACATTATAATTATATATTATCTTATATTTATATTATATATTATGTTAACTATTATTTTCTGTAATGTTAATATTTTAAAGTTTGATTAATAGCAACTTGGTTATTAGTAAAAAGAATTTACAATAATACCATTTACTTACCACTTTTTATGAAGTTAAATGCAAAAGTATAGTCAAGTCAAAATATTTTTAATCTTTTTAATATCAATAAAAAGTGGTACATAACAAATTTAAATGTTTATTTTTCATCACACTAAAGTTAGCATTAAAGAAAGCATCTATTACAGAAATTACCTTATTGCCACAAGATGATTTTCCTTCTGTTTTGTCTTCCTCTCTTCCTTTTGTTGTTTTTTGTTTGGTTTTTTAAAGCAGAATCTCATTTTGTAGTTCAGGCTGTTCCTGAACTCACTATGTAGCCCATGTTAACCTTGAACTTGCTGCAATCCTCCTGCCTCTGACTCCATGGTTCTGGGAATACAGGTGTGAGCCACCATGCCCGGTGGTCTTCCCTTCTATGCTTCCTTCTTTCCTTCTCTTTCTTACGAATGCTACACAGTTCCTCTTTGCCACTGAGCTATATACCCCCAGACCCAAAATTGCTTTGTGATAATTTTTACGTGTTATGAAAATGTTCTGTTTGTTCAAGTGATTTCAAAAGGACAGTTTCAACTCCTTTTACAATTTCCTTATATGCAGTAACCTAGAGAAGCTTTGAAATTGCCAAGCAAAACTCAAAACCTTGTGCAAATGCTATAGGAATTGTTTCCCAAGCTCTTTTCCCATGAAGCACTAATTCTGGGAAATAGGCACATCTCCTGGCAATAGGCACATCTTCTCCTTCCCCTCCTCTTCAAACAAAACAAATCAAAACTCTGGGCAGAGGATCTGAGGACGTGCCTGCTACATTTGTATGCTTTTTGTTTTGTTTTGGTTTGGTTTTTTGAGACAGGGTCTTGCTTTTGTTGTTCAGGCTGGCCTTGAGCTCAGCCTCGAACTCACAGAAGTCTTCCTGCCTCTGCCTCTCAGTGCTGGGATTATTTGTGAGCCATGCCCAGCACTGTGGTATGTCGTGGTGATTTCTGGTGGGCATAGGTCTCTGTGCCCAGTATTGTTGTAAGTGGTTACTGGGGATCGAACCCGGGCCCTTGCACTTGCAAGGCAAGCACTGGAACTACTGAGCGAAATCCCCAGCCCAGCATTTGTATGTTTTTTAAAGATTATATATAAAACGTTCCTGTGCTTTTTTTCTAATATATATTTTTTATTAGTCCTTACTAATTATAGAAAATACTGAATTTCATCATGGTGTTTTCACATATACATATACCATATTTTTATCATACCTGTTTGCCATGACCTTTTCTTACACCACTCTCTCAGTCCCCTTCCTTTTCTGTTTTTATATCATCTATGTATTGGTCACTAGAATGTCACTAGTGACCTGGGAATAACAGGTCACTTTCCTGTCACTAGAACACATTGCCCAACGCTCACGACTTAAAAGAGAAAGAGGTTTAATTTGGCTCACTATTAGGGGATTCAGTCCATGGTTGGCTCCCTCCTAGGCAGAACCATCATGGTGAAATAGTGTGGCCAAGCAAGGCTGCTGATTTCATGGTGGTCAGGAAGCAGAGCAGAACAATGCCAGAAAGGAGGGGGCCAGGGAACAGGCTAAGGTCCCCCATGACCCACCCAATCATACCCAGAAATGTGTTTCACCAATCCCACAGGCAGATTCCAAAGCCAGTCAAATTGACACACCTTCAGTGCCACATTAGCCTTTTTTATTTTCTTTATAGATTCCACAAATAGAGAAAACGTGCAAAACTTGTTTTTGTGAGTCTGACTCATGTCATGGTGATACCCAATTCTTTCCATTTTCTTGTAGATGACATAATTTTGGTCTTTATGGCTGAATGATACTACCTTGTGTATATATACTATATTTTCTTTATCCACTCATCCATTGACAAACACTTGTTTCCATATCCTCACTATTGTGAATTGTGCCATAATAAACATGGCTAATCACATATCTTAGAATAATATCCCAAGGAACAATATCACTGTCATATTTTAGTTCCATTCAATATCATATTTTAGTTCTATTTTTGAGTTTTTTGAGAAATCTTCATGCTGATTTCCATTGTGACTGTAATAAGTTACATTCCACCAGTAATGTGTGTATTTGTATTAGCCCACATCCTCATCAGCATTTATTACTTTTTTGTATTAAGAGTAGCCATTCTGATGGATTGAAATAGAATCTTAATATAGTTTGATTTGCATTTCCCTCATGTCTAAAAGTATTGAATGTGTTTTCATATATTTACTGCTCTTTTATAGTTCTTTTGGGAATTTTTTTATTGGATTATTTGGGTTTCTTGAAATTGTTTCTTTAGTTTGTTATATATTCTGTGTATTAATTCTGTCAGAAGAGTAGCTGGAAAATGTTTTCTCCATTCTCTGGGCTGCCCACTTAATTGCTTCCTTTGGAATGCAATAATGTTACCAGTTCTTGCTGTTATTTTCTGAACTATTAAGAGTCCTGTGGAGGAAGTCACTGTCTATGCTTGTATCTTGAAGTGTTTCCCCTGTTTTCTTCCAACAGTTTCAAATTTTCAGGTTGTATATTTGGCTCTTTGATCCATTTTGCATTAATTTTTATGCAGATTTAAATGATAGGGACCTCTTAATTTTCTACATATGGATAACCAGTTTTCCCAGCCCCATTTGCTGTGAAATCTGTTTCTTTCTCCAGTGTGTTTTTGGCCCCTTTGTCAAAAGTCAGTTGGCTGGGCTGACGATTTAATTTAAGTGGTACCACGCCTACTTTGGAAGCACAGGGACCCGAGTTCAATTCCTGGTACTGCCAAAAAGAAGAAAATCAGGTGGCTGTAGCTATCTGGGTTTATCTCTACATTCCCTATTGTATTTTATTCATCTACAGTTCCATTTTTATGCCACATGATGTTGTTTTATCACCATGTGTCTAGTATATTTAGAAATAGATATTGGGATACTTTCTTAATCTTTCTGTGGAGTGCTATAATTTTTATGAAAACAAACTTGTATAATTTTAACATGATACTATCCAATGTAAGTGGCAGTAATCTAAAACAGCATATTCTGCAGGTGTGGTGACACATGCCTGTATCAGCACTTGGGGGCTGAGGGAGGAGGAAGGCTGTGAGTTTGAAACTACCCTGTGCTACATAGTGAGTTCCAGGCTATTCTGGAATACATGGCAAGATCCTCTCTCCCCAGAATATGCCATATTCAGTTCTATGATTGGGACTACATTTATATTCATTACAATTTCTAAAATGTATTATCTGTATTGAATTTATACTTATTCACAGGTCTTTCTTTCTTTTTAAAACCTCTGTTGTATTATAAAGCAGTTTCATTGTGAAATGGATGATGTGATAAAATTCCAGGAGTCAAGCTAGTTTTATGACATTGAAAGAGTTCTTCAGATTCTTTGAGTTGGTGGCGGTATACTGTAAAGATTAATGGAAAAAATAAAAAGAACATATTACATGATGAGACATCCTAATAGCTTGGAATGTCATCCAAGTTAAAGCTACTGACTCAAGACTGGGGATATAGCTCAGTGGCGCTGCACCTGCTTGGCAAGAGCAAGGTCCTGAGTTGAATCCCTGCTATGCTACTGGGAAAAAAGTTAAACAAATAATAATAAATGAATAAAATTACTGGCTTAGACTTCTTGGTAAAGTAGAAAGTTACCATCCTTTAGGTTACACAAGAAACCTAATCAACTTCCATACATGAAAATATTCTAATAAATTTTTGGAACATAGCATTAAGATTTGGTCATGATATTTTCTGGGTGACTATGGCCACTGCTGCTGTTCCCTGTGATAATACTCTGTCCTCATCTGCCTGCTCAACTTAGTTCCTTCCCTGTACTCTCCTTGTCTACATTTTTTTTTTTGTCTGATTCTTCTTGTATGTGTTTTATTCAGATTCTTTGAGAGAAGAGCAGGTAGCGTTATTTGTTACTAACATTATAGTTATTTATCTTGATATTTAAGTCTACTTGATAGTATTTACCTAAGAACACTGAATCCATAAAATTACTGAAAAGTTTCCATTTAAGGAAAGCCTCAATAAACTGCTAATTTTCTGTTTATAATTTGTTACTTTTTATGTGATATTATTGGTCTGAGTTTTTTTCAGGTGCTTTAAGTGTCATTTGGAATTTTTTCAGGTTTTTAAGTGTTATGATTCATTTGTAGATCCTCGAGTGACTTATCATTCTTTAACTTGAATTTCTCGGCAATTAAAATATCTTCAATTCACCAAAAAAATTAGAATTAGCTAAAACAGTTCTGTTAATTTGTGAAAGTGAATTGGGTTTCTAATAAACAATTGAAATTCCTCAACTTTTTTCTAGAAAAAGTAAATGCAAAATAATAAAGCCATTTAAAATGAAAAAATGATAACCTAGTCATGATTATTTTTTTTCTTTTTTATCTTTATTGGTACATTATGAATGCACATCATAATCACATTCAGCATTAAGAGTTTGTACCAGAATATAACATGGCTTGATTCTCATTTTTTCCCTTTTCCTCCCGCCCTGCAGCCCCCCACCCCGTATATACACAATCTTTGTTTTCTTTTTTCTTTATTACCACATTCATTTTCCCCTTGTTATTTACCCATACACTCTTTCCTTTTAAATATTTTCTACCTCACAATATCAACTATACATACTGTGACTCATTTACAATTTCATTTTCTCATACCAGAGAAAAGATATGATATTTACACATCTGTGACCTGTTTATTTGGCTTATGAGGACGTCCTCAAGGTACATCCATTTGAGTATGAATGACTCAATCTTATCGTTTTTAATGGGAGAGTAATACTCCATTCTATAAAAGAACCACATCTTCTTTATAATTTTAAAAAATTTATATACTAGGCCTGGGGATTTAGCTCAGTGGTTCCAACATTTGCCTTGCAAACACAAGGTCCCAAGTTCAGTCCCGAGTAACAACATACAACAGTACTGTGTATCATGAGTCACACCCATCAGTAATCAGTATCACACACCACAGTGCCGGACGTGGTGGCTCATGCCTGTAATTACAGCACTGAGGAGGCAGAGGCAGGAGGATTATTGTGAGCTCAAGGTTTGCCTGCACTCCATAGTGAGCTCAGGGCCAGCCTGAACTAAAAAAGCTAGACTATCTCAAAAAAGAATTCTTAGGCCGGGAATTTAGCTCAGTGGTTCTGGCGCCTTCTTGCTAAGCATAAAGGCCTGGTTTTGATCCACAGTAACCACATACAACAAAGCTGAATGTGGAAACTTAAACCCACCAGCACTCTGTACCACATACCACAATGTTGGGTGTGGTGGCCACCTGTAATCCCAGCACTCAGGAGGCAGAGGCAAGATGATTGCTGTGAGTTGGAGACTCACCTGGGCTACGTAGTGAGCACTAGGGCCAGCTTGAACTACCAAAAAATAAAAATAAATAAAATTTATATACTATAGCTATAAGGAAAATCAGAGGGAAGACTCAAAAAAATAACTTGTCCTAAAGATATTAAAACATGAATGTGCAAAAAGAAAAAGTTATAAAGTACTCTATAGCCTGGGATATGGGTCCATTTGAAAGTGCTTACTTAGCATGCGTGTGAGGACTTGAGTTTTTTACCCAATACCTATAGAAAAACCATTAAATTACCACATTAAAAAGTGAAATTGTGCTTTAATTGGTGGCGAAATAAATTTATTTTAAGCATATTTTTGTGGCTACCATTCAGATGCTCCTGGCAGTACAGAAGGGAGCTTGAACATCCAGAGGGAACCGGAATGTTTTCATTCTTACTGCACAGCACTCAAGCCACCTTTGCCCCCAGCTAAACTATGAACACTCCTGTGGAAAAGTATTTTACCCCTAAATGAAAGCTTTGGAGTTGACTCCGTTTCTAACCACTGCTTGTATTTTTATTTCAGTGCACATTGTTTTCTTGCTTTGTACTCATACTTGTATATTATTATGACACTTGAATATTATGATTTCCTTTAACACCTAGAAAAGTTACCGTGCCCATTTTTATCACATGTGCATCTCTTTATTATTTTGTACTTTTTTTGCAGAGACAAGAAAGATTTACTGATAGGTCACTATTGGAAATGGAAAAAAGAGTAAGTGTTCATCTTATCAACTAAGTAATTCTTTTCCTTCTATATCAGTAGTGGTTGTTTTTTGGTTTTTATAGAAAATAGTTTTAATTTAAACTAATATTTAATAAGGAATGTTTTACAGCTTAGCTTCTTTTTAAAGTTCTCCAGGGTCTCTGAAGGATGAAATGAACTTAGAGAGAGAGAGAGAGAGAGAGAGAGAGAGTGTGTGTGTGTGTGTGTGTGTGTGTGTGTGTGTGCGTGTGCGTGTGCATGTGTGTGTGTGTGTGTGTGCGCGCATGCACTCTGTATCCCCAACCCACACACGCCATCTTGAATTTGTCATAGTGCTTCCTCTCCCTCCCACAGTTCTTGGATTACAGGTGTGCACCTGCAGCCTAGCTCACATTATTCTTATTTATTAAAGCTATCTTTTCTTACCACTGAGATGTAAATATTGTTTCAGTGAAGCTGATAGTTTCAAAATGCTATTAATTTCTTTAATTTTTTATAGATTATTAAACATTATAATCATGTGTATTTGTTTTCAGGATTAAAATATATTTTTAAAAGTAAAATATTCAAATTGGGAGACATCAGTTTTTAAAATTATTTTAAAACTGAGTATATGATGACCGGGAATTTAGCTCAGTGGTTCTAGCTCTTGCCTTGCAACTGCAAGGGCCTGGGTTCAATCCGGAAACCATGTACAACAATGCCGGGCGTGGAGACTCATTGCCCACCAGCAATCAGTACCACATACCACAATGTCAGCACTCGGGAGGCAGAGGCAGGAGGATTGTGTGAGTTCAAGGCTGGGCTCAGGGCCAGCCTGAACTACAAAAGTGAGATATATACATTGTGTATATCAAGCAGGCTCTGGGCTAAGCAATTTATATATGTTTTCTCTTAATATTTTTTATGTTAGTAACTTTACTTGTTCACAAGAAATTACCTGCATTTTTCTAGTTACCAACAGGATGAGGCAGTTGAATATAGTGGTCTTGTCTTGCTGAACTGTCAAGTTAAAATTTCAAAGACGCCTTAAAAAATTGAAGCTCGTGGCTATTTACCTCTCATTCAGCAAAAATATTTTATTTCTGATACTTCACAAAATTGTAAGAATCAAGTATAGCACTCTGTATGTGATATTTTGGGAAGTGCAGTGGTTTACATAAATTTTTCATGCCTGTAGTATTAACAGAGCAAAAGGTCTATATTGTAGCAAACATTTTGCCTCTATGTAACAGTATTTCAGCATGTAAATATTAGAATAAGACCATGAGTAGAACTCCATTTTAAAAATCACATACTCAAAAAAGCATGGACATTTACTATAAATGTGGTTCATTAATAAATAGCAACATTGATTATTATTTGGGAAAGAATGTCTTGGAAATAGTGTCAGTGTGATTAAACTAAATGTAAATGGTTTGTATCTGAAAGGTGACCGGCAAGAGTCAGTATCTTCTGGGCGGTATGACCTAACCAGTTTTACAGCTCATCATTTACTGCTGCTTGCTTTTTGCATAACACCCTCCAATGCTTATCTTATAAGGGAGAATTAAACAGTACACTGCAATAATACATTGTTTGTTGGCTTTGCCTGTCACTCTTTGAAATAAGTTTAAAGTCAATGCTGCAGTTGCTTCTCCATTAGATTCACCGCGTTAATGCTACACCCCATATCAACCTGTGTACAAAGCTGTAAAGTCCATTGGATGAATAATGGATAGTAAACATTGTGGGTGGAGATTTTCTTAGATCTTTTGAAAATGTAAGATACACATTATTTTAGGCATGTTTGCTTCTTGCTATTTTGCTTCTATCACTGTAGTATAATTGCATCTTTGTGTGAATTTTTTCTTTCTATTCAGTCTTCAGTCTTGGTTTTACATAAACTAAAATACGATAATAATAATAATAATTGAAATATGTAACATGTTACCAGAAGAACAAAGCCTTAAAGAGAGAGCTTGAAAAAAGTTATAAAGATTTCATGTTTATTTCTCTCAAATTTTGGGGAGCTCTTTCCACATCACTGGCATCACATCTTCTTCACTTCTCCTGATTTTATCTTTCATTCTAAAGTAGCACTATTTCACAACATAGAAGAAAATTTAGGAATGTAGTAATGATATAATTAATGTTAGTACCTTAAATTGATCTAGGAACGAAGAGCTCTAGAAAGAAGAATATCTGAAATGGAAGAAGAGCTCAAAGTAAGTAAACTAATGCTATTTTTGAGTTATTGCTATTTACTTATATTTAGAGCTGTTATAGATATTAATGAAAATTGCAAGTTATGTAAATCTCATGCCTCTCTTTCTTAATAAGTCCTAGTGAGGTAGGAGAAAATTTAAAGCCCGAATTATTTTGATACTAAGTTAATGTAACACTTTTTATATGCAGTTATAAAAATATTACATAATAGTAACTATAGGATGTGGGGATAGTTCTTCATATTTTTGTATAAGGTACTTCTGTACTTCTTGGACGGTAAATGATAGAAGAGGATAATGAAAAATAAAATTTTCTCCACTAAAAATAAGACAGTAGAGGAAGGGACAGGCAGGAGGTATATTTTATGAAAATCTGCATTTCCTTTAGATGTATTGTTTTGGAAGTTGGGACCTGCTGGAGAGAAATAAGCAGAGGTAATTAGTGACTTATTGGCAGCATCTTACCTAAAGCATTCATCACACTATGAATTAATGAACCACTACATTAAAAATTGTACCATAGAATTAAACTTTGAAAAGTTATTTTTTATTGAAATTAGTTGGTGATTAAATCATTATTATTGAATAGCTTTGGAGACATCTTTTGCATTTTTATTACATATTGTTTAGTTTGAAATGATTTTTAGAAATACATCGCTTACTTTCTCATTCTCTTAGAATATTCTTTTGCTTTTTTGTATTCATTACCTGTGATCTTTATATTTTTATTGTACTGTTTTCTTATTTTTTATTTTCATTTCTTTATGTTCTGATTTTTGCAGAACCTGCATCAAATAAAGCAAATTCAAACTCTGAGAGAGTTAAATGAACGACTCCTGACTGAGAATAGGGCCTTGACAAGAGTGGTAGCGAAGCGCTCAGGGTTCTGTAGGCAACTGCAGTCTGTGAGCCTCTAATGTGTAGTTGCGTCATTTCTTCTTGGTAGAGCCAGGCAGGTGTTTTTGTTCTAGTAAGCGTGTTTCTGTTCAGTGCTTACTTTACCAATTAATGCCACTGTGTCTGGAGCTTATCATATAACTTTAATTATGCATGGCTTCTCAGAATGTTAGAAAATATCACTAATTATATATTTTAACTGTAAAATCAGGGAGTGATTGAAGAATTTAAAGATGTCTGAGCTTTGTAAAGCTTGTACACATTTTTTGCATCTAAAAATATTTGAGGGCTTAAAATAAGGCTAAGTAGAGTCATTTACTAGAAAGTGGAATATAATGTAACATTTAATTTATATATAATAACTATGTTCTAAAAACTGAAGATTATGGCTGCAGTATCAGTTCTGGAAATTTTCAGTGAAAACCAGCTTAGTTAATTATATTCATTTAGTTTTCGTTTACACATATCTTAACATGTAAATTTCAGGTTATTATATTTTATATTTAAACATGAATACAATAAGAATTAATTGATTCCATATGAAATTAAATTCTGTAAAGACTTACCTTAATTTGCTTTTTCAAGTAGATGTTTTACTTTTATCTAATTAACCAATCTAGTACATTTTGAAAACAAGGAGAACTAAATATTTGGAAGGTTGTGACATAAGGTCCCAAATAGAAGCTATTCTGTTTCCTAATCACCTTGGTAGAGCACATAGAGTTTGAGTCATTCCTAGAAAATTTGTGACATCTCTGTCCCTCCTTCACTTTGTCTGTTAACACCAGAAAATTGAATTGCTTTGTTTCCTTGTAGATGAGGGTGCCTTTCTGTGTGCTTCGGTGACTTGTTACTTTTCATACAGAAGTGTTTTTATAGATGCACATTTACTATTTTAACTTAAAAATGATTTTATACTACCCTAATAACAATAATAATTGTCATCAGCAGGCACTTATCTTGGATCTTTATACTAAGCATTTAGCCCTATAAATGAGTCCTTTAAGGAATTTTAATAATTTCGAATAAGTCTAACTTCCTCAAAACTTTCCTACGTAAGCTAGTTTCCTGTGAAACATTAGTGTTATAGGCTTGGCATAAAGCAGGAAGCTTTGGTTTAGGTGTTCATAGGAACTGTTAAAGGAACTATCTTTTAAAAAAGCCTTTCCTAATAAAAACAGGCTTCAGTTTCTTGGCTGTTCTAATATGGTGTGTGTGTGTGCTTGTGAGTCATAAAATCAAATCAGTTACAGCCCATAACTTTAAGAGAATAAACCTTCATTTCATTGTTCCTTAAACTAATTACTTTCACAAATCAGGTGTTTTTTCCATCTTCATGATACATGTTTTAGACATTAGAAATACATAATAGTTGACAAAGCTTGATCATTTGTTTGTAGTGGAAATACATTTGTTAAGAATAATGTTGTGTCTTTTTATTGAAGTAAAACAGTTTTCTGTTTTTGCTTTCACAGATGTTACCAGACCTAAAAGCAGACAACCAGAGGCTAAAGGATGAAAATGGGGCCTTGATCAGAGTTATAAGCAAACTTTCCAAATAGAAAAAGAAAAAACAAACAAACAAAAAGCAGCAGAATTGCACATATTATAGCCCAGTGGACCATAATTGGCAGTCACTGGAAGCCTAGGAAGAACCCTTGGAGACTGTCATTTTTGGATATCCTGCCAACTGCCCTCTTATTCGGACTTTTGTTTTAATTTTTGGGTTGTTTTTTTTTTTTTTATCAAGACCATTGTTTCATGTTAATGCAGCTGCTGAGAAGATTTTTTTTTTTTAATGACTGAGAAAACTTGTTTACAGCTCCAGCATATAAGGAAAGTGTTCAAGGCCAGATTTGCCTCAGATATTTAACCAGTAAGCCTTAGTTGTACATAAATACCTTTGTGTCAACAAAAACTTTCAGCTCTCACAGAAGACAGTTATTCAGCATTTCTTGATGTGCCACAGTTTCCAGTTTTTCAATATTTAATTTGTTTTGTTTTGTTTTGTTTTTTTGCAACATCTAAGTTTGGGTTTGTATTTTTCCTTCTAACTCTTCATGTGGCAGAGTCTTCTATGTCTTTACAACTTTCTCATTTACAGAAAAGAAAACTTGCTCTTATGAGATTATTGTCATGTATTAGGCTAACGTGTTGTCTCCCACCTGGAACTGAATTGCTGGGTGGAATATTTGCTTTCACTGTTTGTGCAATATGCATTTATTTCTTATATGAATGCTTTAAAGTCAGTTGAGATTAGATCTTTTAAGTCCTATTCTGTCTTCATTGGTCACTTTTTGTTTTTGTTTTTTATTGTAGTATAGGATGTTAGATTCTGTACTCTTCACATTCATTTTAGCAGGTACTGAGTGATGCTGTATATATAAATAAGTGAATTGTGTTGATTTTTAGACCATCACATGGCATGCTTGACTATTTTCTTCAGCTGTCTGTTAATGCAAAGTAGGCTACTCCATGATAGTGTTAAAAACAAAATTTGCTAAAACAATGTGATATTGTGATATAAAGACTTTAAAAGTTACACCTTTTGAGGAGCCCTGTCTTTACTAAAGTTTTCTACTGTAAAGTGCTTTTACTTTTTATTTTCAGTTTTAATTTGATAGTATTCATCTATAATTAAAGTTGCATAGGGTAATTGCTTCACATTTCACACATTTATATTTATCTGAGTGCTGTCTAGAACTGTTGTGCTAGCCAAAGTGATGCTAGGAAATTATTTGCAGACTTAACCGTGAGTTAATGTTAAATGCACTGTTATTGCCATGTGAAGAAGCATTGACTTTGATACCACCATCATGTTCAGACCATTTTATACATTTCAGTGGCCTTTTTTAAAGGGGAAAAAAGTAAAACCAAGTACATAGTGAAGAAGGCTTTTATTTGGACAAATAGCTTTTATATTTTCATTAAACCATGCAAAAAGTAATATGTCTTTCTGGCACATAACTGTCTCCTTAACCACTGAACAGTTCAGCCATTTGAATAAATTGTACATTGTAAAGCTTATAGTACCTGATTGTATTACTGAGTGTATTGTATACTATATTAAATGTGAATTTGTACCCCCTCATTTTACAAAGTCATTGTGTTCTACTGCCTATTTTAGATTACTTTGGGGTTGGGGAAAGGGTGTTTTGGTAAGCAGGATTTTAAGTCCTCTCTTGATTGGTTTTATGAAGATATAAGGTTATGCTCTTACTACCAAGCTCAGGATTCTTGATTTTAAAGGTACAAGGATAGTTGTGGGATTATATTTTTGGTTATATTTGAACTGTATGAATGGTAGGTCTGAATATAGAGAATTTCCATGGTCTAATGTGGAGGTAAAATGTACAAATAATTGACCAGCTTGAGTGGCTGCAACAAGTCCCAGTTGCACAACAGTTAGGCATGCTGTGGTTTTTATTTGTGAAGTTTGGATGCCTGTGAAGAATGATTAAATACATGTTTCTAATATTTTAGTGTTTTGTATTTAGGTTATTTATTCTTTGTATCTAAAACTGAACAGCTACTGTGCTATATTGATTTTATTGGTAGTGTTGAGCAGACCTTGTTTCTGCATGAAACTAGTTGCAAAACCCACTATTTTGGAAATAAAAATGTATTTTGACATATACAAATAAAATGAATAAAACTATTTTAAATGTGTGAACTTTTAATGAAGACATTTTAAGTTTTATTCTGAGATACTTAAATTCTGCATGGGTATTTTTTCACTAACTGCTTTAGTTGGATACCAGTTTAATAGCTTGAAATGTCATATTGTGATAATTTGCACACTGTACATGCACATCTGTAAGCGCAATCTTAACTGCCATATTTATACAGTCTGTACTGGTTTGAATGACTGTTTATATATTTTACATAAGCTGTCTGGATGCAGAACCTGAGAACTAGTATTTTATAGTGGGTAAAAGAATAATAGAGTTTGACGATAATTGGTTTATAGCACAGAGTTTCATATTAAACTTAGGGGCCAGGGATGTTCAGTGGTACCACGCCTTCCTTGCTAGCACAAGGTTCTGAGTTAGATCCCTGGAACCACAAAAAGAAAAAAAAAATCAACTTAGGGGTTTTTCTTCCCCCTTAAGCTGAGAGGTAGCTTTATGTATACATAAAATACATAGATAAAATATCTTACAATAAAAAAATTTAACAGACCAATAGATTTGTCCAGGGTTCAGTCTTACATCTCTCTTAAGCATTTTTGCTTTTGTATTTTGATGCAAGATTTGTGTTAAGCCTGTATTTAACTGAACTTTTGGATTCTGTCCTGTGTCCAGTACTTTGCCGTTCATTCTCATAGAGTTACTCGTGTTGCTGTTACTTGTCCTCCATTAAACAGAAACCCTTCGTAAGCAAACACCAGGAAACCAAATGAAAAGCAAGTATGGAACTCTCTAGGAGGGTTTTCTTATGAAAAAGCAAAGTAGATATTCTCTAATCCATTTGACTACTTTATTCTTCCGCCTAAAAGTTGATTACGACTTGGTCTTTCCTGGCTCATGTGAGACTGTCATGACACCCACTTCAGTACTCAGTGACTTGGTCACACTGAAAGTAACCACAGATTAAATGCTTCTCAAAACTAGGACCATGGTTTTCATAGGACATAACAGCTTTGAAGATATTCTGTTGCTTTATCATTGTAAACAGAAGACAGAGCAAACTTCCTTAGTGATTCTTAATTGTCCAGTAACCTTGTCTTGCTTATGAAAACCCATATTGTACAGATGAAAGCTCACTGGTATCCAGTCTTTTCGGTTATATTCTATGTTTTGTTGTATGTGTTTGATCTGTCTTCTGGGTGGGTATAAGTTCAAAAGATCACAGTGAAATACTGAAGTCCAAAATTAGTAGGTTTTTAATGAAGTGTAAATGACTTACTTTCTTAAATAGCTGTTGATAATATTTATTTCTTGGCTTTAATTTGGAAAACTTCTTTGGAGTTAATTACTATATAAAAATCATAGTGCTCTTTCTCTTTGGTAAGTGATATAAAATAGTGTTTCATTGCTGTTTAGTGCTTACAAAATGATTATATTACAAAGCAATAAAATATAAGCACCAGAAGTATAAAATGCCATTTCTGTAATAGGTCAAATAATGAATTTTATCTTACTACTGCATTTTTATTAAAAACTTTCTAAATCCTTTTGGAAATAAACTCTTATTATTCCAGGTCATCTCAAAATGAGACTCCTTAAATTTCAGCAAATGTCCAGGGCATAGAAGTAACTAGATTTTCATTTTTTAAAAGCTGAGAGAAGAAGAAAACTTGGAAGAAATGAACAGTACTAATAGATCTTAGTAAAGCTGTGAGCTCAGTGCTTAATCTTACTTGATCCAGAAAACAGTCTAAGAACATAAAGTGTATCTCTCATTTACAGATGAGAAAATTGAAATTTACTGGTTACAAATTCAGTCCCCAAAGCTTTTCCTTTATGAATTAATTTTATTGTGGATCTGATTGAAATCTGTAACTTACTTATGAGTCTGTTTTATATATTTAGACTTGATTGTCTTTGAAGATGGCATTTCTTGCTTTTTCCACTCTTTGTTTTCTAATCTATGCCCTATCCCCATGCTCCGTAATCTAATTGATGAATACACTACTGTGTGAACAGCTAGTTGATTCCCTGGTGCAAATGCTGACTGTGGCAAATAGTCTATCCTTAGTTTGTAAGAGATTTCACATACTTGCATGCAAAGCAAATCCCTTTTGCATTCTTCTAAAACTAGACTTTTTTTAACTGGTGATTAACAATTCTCTTTTACTTCCTTTAAGATCAGTAATATGCTATAACATTGCAGCAGATTTTTCCTCCTCGTGAAAATATGTGTGGAATACTAAATATAAAGCAGTAAAAATTGCTTGTCTGCAAACTTGTAGATGTGTGATCCCCCCGCCCTCAAAGTACTTAAAACAAACCTAAGACATGGCGACACCGCATCTCCCTCACTTGTTCCTTTAGTTTCTTAGCTGATAATCAGAGAGTTCTTGAGCAGATGTATTTAGCCTGTACTTTTGTAATAGAGCGCTAGTTTATGCGAGTGAACATGTGTTAGCTTCACTTTTTTTGCAAATATGATTTATCACCATCCTATTTTATAATAGTGAAAAATTGGAAACCCAGAAGTCCAGCCAACCAAATCATGAAACATTAATATTCTGTGCAACAAAGGAAGTTACTGACATTGCATTTGAGATGAAAAATTTACATAATTAGGCCTAGTTTGATTACTTTTTTTGGGGGGGGGGTAACTGGGTTTCCTTTGTAAT
Organism: Petromus typicus; assembly: GCA_004026965.1. Classification (NCBI taxonomy): domain Eukaryota; kingdom Metazoa; phylum Chordata; class Mammalia; order Rodentia; family Petromuridae; genus Petromus; species Petromus typicus. The sequence goes on from PVIR01005196.1 coordinate 39,399, forward strand.
TCAGGCTGGCCCTTCGCTCATTATGTAGCCCAGACAAGCCTTGAACTCACCCATCTTCCTGCCGCTGCCTCCCAAGTGCTGGGATTACAGGCGTGAGTCACCATGCCCAGCGTTGTTGTACGTGGTTACCATGATTGAACCTGGGCCCTTGCACTTGCAAGGCAGGCGCCAGAATCACTGAGCTAAATCCCTACATTTAAAAGGCACTTATTCTAGGAGGGGAATGGGAACAGAAATAGCATGATATATTGTGTACAGGTAAGTTTTCTGTGCATAATGTTATCTAAAACATACTAATGTGTATAAAAATGAAAAATGTGTACGTGTGTGTATATTGAAACAAGTAGAAATACATGTGCTGAAATACTAGCAATAACTTCTAGGTAGTAGGAAGATAGGCAGATACAAAGCGTTTCATTTCTGTATTTTCTGAAAAAATCCAAAGTAACTCAGTTGCACTACTATCTTAAAAATGAAGAAATCTGGGCCCGGGGATATAGGTCAGTGTTTGTGGCGCCTGTCTTGCAAGCCCAAGGGCCTGGATTCGATTCCCTGGTAACCACATACAATACTGGGTGTAGAGACTCACGCCCAGCAGCAACCAGTACCACATACCACAGTGCCGGGCGTGGTGGCTCACGCCTGTAATCCCAGCACCTGGGATGCAGAGGCAGGAGAATAGGAAGATTGCTGCGATAATGAGTTTGAAGCTGAGCTTCACCAGCCTAAACTACAAAGCAAGAGCCTGTCTCAAAAAAAAAAAAAAAAAAGAAATCAAATGCATTGTACAGGGCTCTTCCAAAAAAACAAGATGACCTTACAGTGCAAGTTGATACTTCAGAGTATTCAAGTTACCTGTACCTTTAGTGTTTTTATAACTATATAATTATAAAATGTTATATGTAGTGTAATGTAATATAAAACAAAACATTTGGGCAGATAAAATTTGAATCAACATGTAATTTGCATAAATAACCTTTTAAAAACACCTACAGGTTACTGATTATAAACCTTTGACAATGACAAGACCCTAGGATTCAATCTGATCTAGGTAAAATCCCAGCTTCTCTTGATACATTTTAGTTGTGTTAAGCATCTCGTAGTATTCAAAGGTTTAATACTGTCACTTTTGCTTAGGATATATGCAAGCAGTAGTATTGTTTCTGCCTAGAATACTTTAAAGCAAACATACATTTCTTTATCATAAACATCTAATTTGTTGCTCTGAGATCACTAAGAGAGAAAGACACAAATGGAGTTCAGAGAATTTCCTGAACCACTAAAATCAGAACTCACAGTTATGTAATCCTGTCACTCATGTCGGTGGGATTCCAGGAACTCTGAACTGCTGCTCAAGTGGGTATGGTCTGTTTGTGAGCCCTAGTTTCTGTTCACTGGAGAAGTATTTCATGCAAAAATGTGTTTGCCATGTCGGCAGTATAGATAATGAAGACAAGTCTTCATACTTTAAAATTAGTAGTAATTACTTAGTTTTAAAAATCAGATTTGTATACCTAGGAATGTCAGGCTATCATTGATTTTAGATTCTTCCAACGTTTACATATTGCTTCTCATTTTGAGGCCATCTGGGTTATTAACCTTCAGGTCAGACTAATTTAGTTACATAGGGTCTTCTGTCTACAGAAGTGTTTTTAAACCTGTGATCTATTTGTCCAAAACTTAAATCCTGCATGTCTTGTTCCATTCCTGTGCTGCATCTCTCATGTCTAGTTGTTTTACTGTGACAGGGTAGAACACGCCAGGGAAAGGAGACTGAATTTTAGTATAGTATTTTGGTTACAATTCAGCTTCCATTTCTGATTTTTTAAAAATTGTTGCTTTTCGTGAGCCCCTGGAAAGGACAAGGCCTGACTGTTGCAGACTTTGTTTCAGTTATTCAACAAATTCCTGTTAGCATTTATAGGCCAAACTGCTGTATGGTGGGGGAATATCAAAAAGCAAAACAGACCAAAAAAATATTTGCCTTGTAGAAATTCCATTTGGATAGCAGAAAGAATGAAAAATAATAATGATACAGCACATTAACTTAGAAGATGATAGGTAAATATGGAAAAAATAGAGCAGAATATTTCAGTAGTAAAAGAAAAGTTGGTCAGGGAAGGTATCATTAAGCAAGGTAACCTGAATTAAAGTTGCAGGACAGGTTGGACAGAAACTGTTGGTATCTGGGAGAAAAGCATGTCCAGGCATAGGAAAGAAGAACAAAGACTTTGAGGTGTTCAAATATTAAAACATTAAGGTAAATGTGGGTATAGTCAAGTGGGTAAGTATTGTAGTAATAGGAAAGATCAAGTCTAGATTAGAGATTTCCCTTAGAATATACTGACCATGTGTTACATGTTAGATTTGCTCCCTCAAACCATGTATACCATTTTCCTAAAAAAGAATTCATAGCTCTTTAGCCAAAGCCATACACACTAGATTATGTAGAAAACCTAAATTTACTAATGAAAACAAATATGAAATGTTATCCAAGACTCCAAAAGCCACATCAGAAATGAAAAACTGGGTTAGTAGAAGTATTACATAGAGCCCATGAGCTTCTTGAGCAAAATAAACACTTTAGTATAAGTTCTTAAAGTAGAATTATTTCCATTGCTCTGTATACCTAATTATATTGTCCTTATTTTTTTGTAGCATTTCATTTCAAATCTTACTTTTTCCCTGAAAAGCAAAGCTAGATATAAGTGTGCTTCCATATATATGTTATTCCAACAAAGTCCTAATACCACCACTCATATGTGTCATAATCACATCTTGATTTGTAGTTCACTTAATTGTTCCTCTGCAACTTCCTCTTCAGGCTTCACCTGTAGCCAGCTGGAGAACTTGTTCAGATACCTGGGGCTGCTTCAGGTCTGGTATTCAGGGATAGGGTCAGACTCATGATTTTACATTTCTATCACATACATAGACAATGTTGGTGCTGCTGGCCCAGGTACCATATTTTGAAACCTACTGCATTACAGTATCACTTGTCTCTTCTGAATGGATACAATTCAAAAAGTAAAATGTCCTATGAGAACATTAATTATAGGTACATCCTGTGTTGATATTTGAAAGATGAACTATTAAGGATAGAAAACATTGGATAGCACCTGTAAGAGTTTAAAAGATTTTACTGTCATACCAAAAGTACACCTACAAATTGAATCAAGTCAGTCAGAACATCCAAAACAAGAAAAGATTATTTCATATGAGACAAACAGCTAGACAACACTCCCGTACATTTGATGAGGAAAAGGTAGTCTTCACCATCCATCTCTGCTTTCTAGAGAGAGAGAGAAAAAAGAAAAGATCTACCAAGGCCAGGTGTGGGAGTCGAAGGTCCTGCAGTCTAGGTCTCCTGCAAGCTGAAGTTCTGGGAGACCGACACAGCTGCCTTCTTCCCTTCCCTGCCCCTTCCAGCTTCTTGAGGGCACAGCATACTGTAGATACTCCACTACACAGCATCTAAAACATGCGTCTGTTTGCTGCAAGATTTAAATGACTAGATATGCTGAGACTCTGAGTTACTGTACAGAAACTTGCTCAGATTGAGAGAAGAGATATTTAATGAGTATGTGTTTGTTAAGAATATACGTCAGTCGTTCTCAAAGAGGTATCCTGAAGCCAGCAGTATCATTGTCAAATTATCTGGCCCCACCCAGATCTCCTGACAAAAACTGCAGGTAAGAATTTAGCACCTGTCTTTCAGCAATCCTTCCCAAGAGATGATGTGAAATAGGGTTGAGAATTATTAAATCACCTGGGCAGAAGTGGAACTAGGGCTTGAGAACAAAAGTTATTTTTTCAAGGGTATAAGGAGCAAAAGGAGTTAGCCCTAAGGAATGAAATATCTAGCTGTATACTGCTCATTCCCCTCCGTTATCTGAAAAGTAGGAAAGATTTTAATCTCTGAGCCAATTACAAAAGTTCATCATCAGATAAAAGTAGGCTGGTTCACCTCAAAGGGAAAAAATGAACATGCTTTTAGGGGATTCCTATCGAAGAACCGAACAAGAGCTTTTTGTTTTGGCACGCATAAAGTTACACTATAGAACAAGCACATTATTTGGTGCTTATTAATTTATAGGTAAACAACTGGAGAATCTCAGAGGTTGTGTTGGGATAGTGGGTGGAGTATATGGGCTCGAGTGTTCGGTGTACTGACCTTCGGCAATAAGGGCCTGCAAAAGTGGGCGCCCTCTCAATTAATTGATATTCTCTCACTACAGATGAGTTTCCTCCGTGCAACTAGTAGGGGAGACAGCTATACATGGCCAACACCTCAGAGGGAAGAAATGCTTTCTCCAATTCCAACATTTAATATGTAATATCCCAGGAAATAAGTCCTTCTCATCCCTTGAACTAATAATCTCTTTTCCATGGGAATAGTGTACTGACTGTCACTCTTAAAGCCTTGGTCCACCACTCCAGGTTTAGCAGCTTTATCAGTTGATACAGAGGCAAAGAAAAAGAGTCCTGACAGCCGCCAAAAATATATTCAGGAAAGAGACAAGAATGAAATCTTAAGAGGCTCTTAATCACTGGAGTGTAAACCTTGAATTATGGTGACCACTTTTTAAGAACACGCTTGTTATCAGAACCCAGGGAACACTGGCTAGAGTTACTCATCCAAAATACTGGCTGCTTCTATGCTAGGTGCGAGAGGTAAAGCGGTAAACAGAACTAGCGAAAAACTCATGTTAATGAGCAGAAGTGGAAAAACAGGCAAAATTATAAGTCTTTGGAGAAAAATAGGAGTAAGAAAAAGCAGTGTAAGAAACACTGAGAAGAGTGCGCTCGGGAGAATTCCATTTTTAAATAGTCTGGTGCAGGAAGGCATCCCTGTGTGACTGAAGGCCTTGACAGCGTCATTCATCAAGGTTGCTAGGAAAGAGCCCCTCAAGCACGTCCATCAGGAGCTATGAGTGCTGGGCCAGTGAGAGAAATACTTTGAAGGAGGAACAAGAATGTGTGTGTGTCTGGAGCCAAGTAAAAAGGGACAAGATGAATGGGAGATGAGGTCAGAGGGCACTGGGACACCAGATCGTGTGTGACCCTGTGGACATTCTAAGTACTAAAGCTTCTAAGACTGGAAGCTTCTGGAAAGACACAAAAGACAAAGTATACTTGAAAATGTAAGGAATACTTCTAGTATTTTATTACAGTAAAAGACACAGCCATGAATCCCTTTCATTTTAGATACCCTTCTCCCACCTTACCACTTCCTGAAGCAGTGCTGGAAGTTCTTTTGTGAGTGTCACAGCCTGTGCTGTCATGGCCACTTTGATGTCCTGAAAACAGTCAAAAGGTTTACCTTTCATAGTCATTTTGACTTTGGGAAGCAGCTAGCAGTCTCACAGTGCGAGGTCTTATAAATATGTTGAATGAGGCTGTATTGTAGTGTTTTTAATCAACCTACTTTTCTGCTAGATGGTACTCGGCAAAGCATTCATTGTATTTTTGGTCATACCTCATAAAGATAACCATGAAAGCAGACAGCCAGAGCAGCTTCCCTCAGTAGCAAGAATGATGGATAAGTCTAATGCCAGGTGGAGAACTGGGAGAGGAGTGAATGGCAGTGTGTCTCTTTCTGTGATTTTTTACTTTAAACATTCACCTTTCTATCTTAGCTTTTAATAGGATGTCCCTTAGACCACTTAGGAGACTAGTAACTACAGTCCACAGAGAAGAGAGGATCTTCTGGGCCCGGGAAGATCGTGGTTAAGATTGTAAGAAGGTGAAGTATTCTAAATTTGTTTTGGAGATAGAGACTATGGGATTGAATATGGGTATGAGAGAAAACTAAGGATTTTAGCCCTGTGAACCAAATAGGTAGAATTACAATTAATTTAGGAGAGAATGCAGTAGAACAAGTTGGTGGTATGAAATACTAAGTCCTGATATGTTAAATTTGAGATGCTCATTCGTTTACAAGTGTGGTGAGTATTCAAGTCATATCATTAAGTTCAGAGCCAAAGTCCAAACTGTAGATAGAAATTCAGGAGCTTGAAAATAGATATGTATGATATAAAGTTTCTGAGTCTGATTGAAATTTCTGGTCAGTAAATTCAATGGAGTAAGGGCCCCAGGGTACAAAGGAGATGAGGAAATAACTGGATCCTGAAGGTTAACCAGTGAGATAGGAAAACGTAAGGATGCTGACATTCTGGAAAGTGAAGAGAAGGTTTCCAGAAATCAGTGACTGCTACCACGCTAAAGACTTAAGAAGTGATAATTACTTATAGAAATATTGACCTTAACAGCCATTTCTGTAATGTAGCAGAGATGAAATCTTGTTTGGTGAAGATGAGAGAAAAGAACTGAATTTAGCATATATCGTATGTCTAAGATTTGGCCACATAGCTTGAGGGATCAAGGTCAAAAAGAAGCACAAAAAAGTAAACCCAACATTGAGCACCACTTATCTCCAAAGCTATTTGCTGATTCATAGTAAGTGGTGAAGACACTGAAAAACCGAGCCTAGACATGTTACCATTCATGGGATGTGGGGAAGCAAAACGGAAATTCACAGCTTGTCTACATAGGGAAACTGCATTTGTTTTGGATCTTTGAAAAGTCAAGTAAGTGAGCCATCACAAAGTCTGAACTTAATCTGAGTAAGAGTAAGATGATTTGTTACCCCACTTCCCAGGCAGAAGTAAAGTATATCTTTTCTGGAACAAAGTAACATTAACATCAGAGCCTCAAACTGTCATAATTTTTTTAACATAATGTCTAGTATGTGATCAAAAAGTGACAAGTTAAAACCAAGGGACATTGGGTGGGGATTTAGCTCAGCAGTTCCGGCATCTACCTGGCAAGCTAGTTAGATCCCCAGTACCACATACCACAGTGCAAAGCACTGTGGTGGATCACACCTGTAATCCCAACACTCGGGAGGCCAAGGCAGGAGGACTTCTGTGAGTTCAAGGCTGGCCTGGGCTAGATAGTTCAGGGCCAGCCTGAACTACAAAGTGAGACCCTGTCTCAAAGAATAATAATAATAATAATAATAATAATAATAATAATAATAATAACAAAACAACAGGACATTAAGTACTAGGAAAGAAAACCAGTGTACTATAAAATGCAGAATTCATTGTTGCAGCAAGAATACACAATTATGAGAGATACTGAAGACAGGCAATTCAAAAAGGCAGTTTGGTGGGTCAGAAAAAATGATCCAAGCCCCCTACTGCACTGAGCTGGTTGGATCTGATTAGCTTTTCAGAGAAAAGTCACCATTTCCTACTGAAGTGGACCTTCAGAAGAAAGCTGCACACATGGTGTGGAAGGTAAATATCTCTCCATCTGGTGATGAAGCTGAGTCCTTGTGGTCCCCAGGTTGTGCAGTTAGGAAGAGAAGCTGCCATAGAGCAGTGAACACATGAACAGACTGGTATCTTCCAACAACTGTATCTCGCCACTTCTAACCACAAATACCGGCAGAGTATTAGAGGCTACTTCATTTCTACCTTCCAAATCTTATACGTCCTTACTTCCCTTTCAGCTAATCCTCATCCAGAGTAAAGAGATTTTTTTTTGAAATGTAGTTGCTAGATGATGAAGCTGACACAATATTCAACAGTTCTTATGAGAAAGAGATTTTAAAATAGCTGTGAGTCACAGAAAACTAAAGGCCTAAATGGTTTCCATGGTGAATTCTATCAAAGACTAAGAATTAGCACAATCTGTATAAACTTTTAAGAAAAAAAAGAGGAGGATAAATTGTTTAATTCATTTTGTGAGGTCAGTATAACCTTCGTCCTGAAACTAATTAGTAAACACATTACAAGATTTCAAAACAATATCCGTCATGGATATAAGTGTAAAAATCTTTAGTACTATCATCACATCAATGAATACTAAATATGATAAACTATCATGGTTAAATGTAGTTTATACAAGAATTAAAGATTAGTGTAAATTTAAAAATCAACGCAACTCATCATACTAACGAAATAAAAGAAGAAAATCATATAAACGTTTTAATAGATGCCAAAATGGAACTAGAAAAATGAACAAATGATACAGAACTCCAAAACAGGCCCAGACTTTTATAGAACTTAACATATCATTTCTGTAGCACCATCATACAAATAAGTCAATAGAGAAAGGGTGCTCAGTCTAGGAAAACAGGAAAATTGTGGAACTTGAAGAAGTGACAAAGGATTGCAAATTGGAGGCCAGCCTTGGATACATAGTGGAGTTCAAGACCAGCCTGGACTAAAGAGTGAGACAGTAGCTAACAAAAAGAATAATTGGGCCTTTGCTTATCTAAGTAATAGATAGTAATAACCAGATCCCCACATTTCATATTCATAATAAATTCCAGATTAATTAGAAGCCCAAATATGAGGAACAAAGCATTAACATTTTAAATAAAAAGTAGGAGATCATATCTTTTAGTTCTAAAAAAAGGTAAAAAATTTTAAATAAAGATGAAATCATAAAGGTAAATACTGATACACTGCATTGTATTCAAATTAGAAATTCTTGAATTAAGTAACATACAAAATGTAACAAGTCACATAATGAGAAAAGATATTTATGAGACATACAACTGATAAGTTTTAGGATTAGTCATAAGATATGAACTAAGAATTTGGTGAAAGGTTAACAAAAGAAAGAATAAAAATTAAGATATGTACAGATACAAATTCTATATGATGAATGTGATCATTACATCTAAATTTTATCAATAAGCTTAATTAAAAATAAGTGCATGTATTGTTAAAAAGGATTCATTGAGGAAACTGAAATACCCAATAAACATTACAGAGATTTGTAAGCTTAGAAACCCTCATTATTGGGTCTGGGATTTAGCTCAGTGGTTTTGTCACCTGCCTTGCCAGCGCAAGGTCCCAATTTTGATCCCCAGTAACCACATACCACAAATGCTGGGCATGGTGACTCATGCTCACCAGCAATCAGTACCACATATCACAATGCTGGGCTTGGTAGTTCATGCCTGTAATCCCAGCACTCAGGAAGCAGAGCCAGGAGGGTTGCTGAGTTCGAGGCTGAGTTCTATACCTGCCTAAACTACAAAGCGAGACCCTTTCTCAAAAAAAAAAAAAACAACTCACTATTAATGAACTACTGCATAAATTAAGACTCCAATAAGAGACTTTCAAATTTAACAGCGAAAGTGATAAAAAAACGATGCGTCAGTGAGACACTAGCAACTGGAATTCTCATGTACTGTTAGGGTGTATATTACAAATTCCCCCAAATTTTTTGAGTGAAATCTGAAAATTTTCTAGTAGTAACAGAAAGCTCACTATCTTTCGATCCTGTTTTCTGTATATGTATTCCATAAAGCAGTGCTTGTCAACCTTTTTTACAATATGACATGCCTGAGACATGACAATAATGGTTTTATACAATGGGACACAGTTGGGTAAACGTATAAGTCAGCTCCTAGCCCCAGATGACCAGCCCTCACTGCCTGTGTCCAGTTAGGACTCATTAAAGACACTCACATGCCTATACCCTACCCACTGCAGAGGCAGGAGGGATCATGCAACATCAAGCCTAGGTGTTTGGAGCCAGCCAGGGCAATGTAGAGAGAAACCACCTCTTAAAAAAATCACAGGACACCACATCAACTAAAGTGTCCACTGCAGTATTATTGGTTGTAACAAAACAGATAAAACAATTGAAATGTGCCTCAACAGGATAGATAAACTAGTTTCTTTGTACCATGTGGCATAATGTAGTCCTCAATAAAAATGAATGAACTACAACTACATGTATCAACAGTAAATAGAAATTTTTTAAAAATACAACATCTCAAAAAAGTGTCAGAAGGAAGAATATGCATGTTACACTAATTATAGACAACTGTGAAATAATGTATTTTACTTATACATAAACATATAGCAAAAAATAAAGCATGCAGGGACATGATAGATATAAAGTTCAAAATAGTAATTTTTTCTGAAGAGTGAAGAAGAGATGTCCAGAGAGCCTCATTTATATCTATTTCTGGAGAAGAGAGGTAGAGGCTCAAATTTTATATTACCGTGCTTTCTTTTTTATCTACCTCAAAAATTCACAATAAATTGGTCCACATTGCAAAAGATTCTCAAGCATATTTTTAATTGCATGGTCTTTTTAATAACTAAGCACTGATTTGTAACCCTAATAAATAAAAGACAGGAAGTAATCTTAATAAATAGAAGGCAGGATGATGGGCTAGAGTCCTGCTCAGTCTGTCCAGGCAGCTCATGAAACCTTTCCTCAAAATCTTTAGAGTTGGAGAAGCATATTTGAAATTCACTGTGCTAGTGAAAGAGAAAATATTCAAAGGGAAAGGGTAGGGTAGAGGTAAGTAAAGAAGGGAAAGAGAAATTTATGGTAAAAAAAAAAAAGGAAACAAAACTTATGTATAAAAGGGGCGAGGGGATTGTGTGGTGAGCAGGAGACTAGGAAGAAATGAGAATTAAGTTGTGTCATGTACTGGTACAAATTCTCAATGTCCAGTGTGATCATGATGTGTATATAGAATATACCAAGTAAAATCAATTTTTAAAAGAAGAAAATTCACTGTTCTAGAAGAGCATCTGTTTGTGAAACGTCCATAAATTTCAAATTTAAAAGTGTAGATGATAGTCCAGTGTGAAACTATGTAGAAACGCATGTGATATACGTTTGCTCATGTAGTAAAAGATGTAGCTTAATAATCATATAGTTGAAAGGTATAATTTCTGTAAACTTTACCCTTTTTGCTGATCTATATTTTCTCTTTTTAATTTTTAATTTACTAGCATGTATTGTAATGCATAATGATTATGTTTATTGTGAGGAGCTGGTAGATATTCACAACACATCTTAATTATTTTCATTTCCCTTTTTCCTCATCTCTTCCCACCCCCTCACCTCCTGACTTATACATATTTTCTAATTTTGTGATAGTTAATAAGTATATATTAGGTAATGGGAAAAATATTATTAATTGTAAAACGATTGAATATGGGGAATATTTTAGAACTGTAGAGTGCTGTTTTTAGTGTGGGTTAAGTTCAATTATTTTTCTGCTCTAGTATTTATTCTACATTTAATTAGAAGAATAAAATAACCAACATCTGTGAAATGTTTGAAAAGTAACAGTATTGACAATGAAATCTCCCCATCCTTGTTTATAATAAAGCCGTATACTTTGTATAACTGGTAGATGAATAAATTTGTAAATTAATCAGATATAATGAAATTTCATATGTCCATATCCAAATATATATTAGAATTTAGAACATGATAAATGGAACATTTCAAATCCCTAGGAAGTTTGTTTCTGCTTCAGATATAGAAAGCTGCAAAGAATGTTTTTTCCAAAGTAACGAGAAAAAGAAACTTAAAACTCCTAATTTTTCTGAACCCTGGAAAATCAATATCACAAGGTACCAAAATTCCCTGAAAACTGAGGAAAAATAAGCTTTTTCAAGAAGACAGAAGACAAAAGCCCTGACTTGTGTCAGAGCGCTGGAGGAAGGCAAAGCTACTGTACCAGTCAGCAGGAAGGATCAGGTAAAATGTGGGACAAACTGTCACAGGCCAAGTTTGTTCTACATTATAACAGAGCTGCGAGGACACAAGACCTAAGTTGGTTTGCACCTGCTTATGGAGTCATTTTGCACAGACTGCCTGGGCACAAAGCAGAAAGACTGAGGTGGACGGAGACCCTCGGAAGTCTCTCTTGGTAATGCAGTGTAGGCCTCAGAAGAGAGGAGCAGTTTCTGTGAGAAGTGCACAGAGCTCCCCAAGGACTTTCTTCTAAAAAACAAAATACTTACATTTTTAGGGTCGGAATAGCAAATTTTACTCCCCACAGAATGGGTAACACAACATTGCATGTAAGAGAATGCAAGTGGGAAAGGACTGTGACTTTAACTCTCTAGAGTGCCTAGATCCAACCTTTTAGAGGATTTCTAACGCTAGGTGAGGCTCATGATCACTGGGGAAAAAAAGATAATTGTCAAGTATTTTTTTTTTCCAAAAATGATGGCCATATCAAACCACAGTTACTAAAGGCTCACAAGGATTAAAACAAAACAAAACTTGTAAAAATCAAAGATTAGAAAGAAAATCCTGCAGGCAGAAGAGAGGGAATAAAAGATAAATTATGTACAAAACAACGATGATATGAGCAACAGTAGAAATCTAGTACTCCTCAGAAATCATGCCACATACACACAGAGACACACACAGAGACACACACACACACACACACACACACACACAATATTAAAGACATGTCTTTTAAAAAAATAACAGATCTGAATTCTATGAACAACAAAGATGTCTTTCAAAAATGAGTGACAGGGCCTTGGAATTTAGCCCAGTAATAAAACACTTGTCTAGCTTGCATAATGCCCAAGGTTTGATCCCTAAAACTATAGTAAATTAAGCAAGCAAGAAAAAAAAAAAAGATAAACGCTTGAATAAATGAATGACAGGGCAGTTGCTATGATAGAGTGCCCACCCAATACCCATAAGGAAATGCTAAATGTTTGAGGACTTAGAGAGGGGCTTGAACACTGTGCAGTGTGTACTCATATCCAAACAGCACCTGGAACTCCATAAAAATTTACAGCTTTTATATGTCACTTAAAAAAAAAAGAGAGAAAGCTAAGACAAATAGGAGCTTTTTCGGAGGAGTGTTTTTTGCTTTATTTTCTGAATTTGCTGCAATGTGATGTTTATTGTTAAACTGGATATTGTTTTTATTAAGAAGAATTTACACGGAGTAAAGCATCCCAGGTAAGAGGAAGTGTCTTAAGTTGAAGTAAAGGTGTGCGTGTGTGAAGAGCGTGAGTCATCCTCGGTCAGCTGTTTCCGGTGAGATATGAGAGAGGTTTTGCAGGTGTGGAGAAGGGCTGGGAGCTGTAAAGAGCCGAGGAAACCACCTGTACAAAGGTCATTAGTCTCTGCTCACTCTAAGTTCCCGGATCATAAACAGTCTGGGATTACAGCAGTCTGTCACTCACAACCTTGCGTATTTTACTTACATGGCCAACTTAAAATTACATTGAAAATGACTCTAATATACGTGTCTAACTATTATGTATACATCTGGATGCAAATCAGAAAAGGATACAAAAGAAAACAGTTTCTAGTGGTGAGATTCCGGGATGATTTTTCAGGCTGGGCACAGAACATGTGCGTTTGAGTCCTCCTGTTTTCTGGAGGCGGTGCCCAGCACAGATAGACACCCTGCGCGGTCCTTCTGCCTGCAGAAATACCTCCCCACTCTCTTTCTTCCTCTCCTTCCTCAGGAAAGCAGATTAGCATACAATGCAGGGAAAGAATCAACCGTAGAAAATTCTGATTCTGCGTTAAATTATTTAAGTAAATGGAACACTTCTTTTAACAAATAAACTAAGGTGAGAAAGCTAAGAAGCAGAATTGCAGAGCCGCCTGAACCAGGATGAAGGCCAAAGATTTTGTTCAGAGTGTGAGGGGAAGATTTTAAGCCAAAGAATGAAATAATCCCTTGTCTTTTCTATCAACATTGAGCATCCGTTATATGCCAGGCCTGCGGCCTCAGTCCCACCTTGAATTGCTTTTCTGCCACAGCCACATTAGCATATTTTCCTCAGGCCTCTGACTTTGTGTGACTTCACCCACAACCCACCTTGCTTCCCACCAGCCCTCAAGACCCAGGTGAAATGGCACCACCTTTGAGAACCCTGGCTTCCTCTGGGTGCTATGGCACGACTGTACTTCTTGGTGCTGTCCAGTGCTTATAATCACCTATGAGCAGCCACAGCAGTCCCTCCCACTGGAACACAGGCAGTGTGTCTTATTTTTGTCTGAGACCCTGGAATGAGTCATTTCTTCCCTTTATACTTGTACACACTGAAACCATTTTAGGGACTATTTTAAGTATAAAGAATGATGTGTATAATATGATAAAAGGCGAAACAAACTCAGAAAAAAACAAAAATGAATCTAGCAAAAAAAAAAAAAAAACACTACTACTAGCTAAGCATTTCATCGTTCCTGAAATTTAATATAAAGTTTCATCGAACGCCATTGAAATCCAGAACTGAGTGGTTCTTGTAACCTTTTAGTGTTTTGCCTCTTCACGTCAGGCCCAAGAGGTTGATGGCTAACGAGGCAGGAGGGGAAAGACACAGTCACTGCTGCTAAATTCTCCAACAAGAAATGAGGAAATGAAGAGCAAGAGGGGAGAAGCCTAAACGCTGGGGACTTAAAAATCACAGGCGTGGAAATGCCCTCAGGGGCCCCGCGTACCTCTGGGGGTTTAACCTGCGGAGTTCGGGTCCTGTCACATCTTCTCCCCTATCCTCCGGATTTTGGAGATTAATGTTCGCACCCTCCTCTGCTCACTTCCTTATTTCTTCCCTTCTGGGAAGAGAGAGAGGAGTATAAGAGAAGACCATCACTGTGGAAGAGCAGTTCACAGCGCTGCCCGGAGTCAAGAAACGCGCTTCCACGTGTTTCTCCTGAGGCCTTGGCAAAATGTTCATGTCAGGGGTACAGACAAACTCGAATTTCCCCGTATTCTGAGACACGCCAAAAATGTAGTAATTAACTGAAAACTCAATAGAATAAAGTTTAATGTATATCATGAGATAATGTAATCATGTAATCATGTAATCATTAGATAATGATAATGTATATCGTGATATTATTATCATGCGATAATAATATAGACTCACAAAAAGCAAAAACAACGAGTTTAGGTTTTTAGAAAAATCTGCTTGGAAAATAAGGATACAAAAAAAACCCCCAATGTGTTGCCATAGTAAAAGCAGGATTTCAAGTGGCAAAGATATACATTTATGAGACATAGTTTAGTACAATTTCTTACATGTAAACTAGTCAATATTTTAAAGGTTACTTAAGAATTTAAATTATACTTTCACATGAACTATGGCCAGACTCTTTTTAAATAGGGCTGAACTTGCTCTTAACCAACGTGCCAGCCTTTATTTCTGTTGTTAAATTCATCAGTAAACCACTAAATGAATATTTTTATATACAATTTACTAATGTGAGAGTGTGTCGTAGATAGTTGTTGAAGCCTCTGATCAAAACTTCTCAAGGGGCACAGTCTGCCAGGGGTAGCATGTTTGTGTTTCTGGATTTGGGGCGAGAATAACACCAGAAGGCATTCTGAGCGCCAAGCAAAACCCTCAGAAATTATCCTCGGTTTGCATTTATCTTTGTGATTTTTTTATTTAGACCAAGGATTGAACTCAGGCCCTGTGCTCCCCGGGTAGGCACTGCACCACTCGAGCTGAACCCCCACCGGTTCTTTCTAACTGTTAATAGCACTGAGAATATTTTCCAAGTCTCGTTATAAAAATCTCTTTATGGGGCCTGGGGTTTAGCTCAGTCATTCTAGTGCCTGCTTTGCAAGTACAAGGGCTCGGATTCAATACCCCATAACCATATATAATGCTGGGTGTAGAGACTCACACCCATGAGCAATCAGTACCACATACCACAGTGTCAGATGTGGTGACTCACGCCTGTAATCCCAGCACTCAGGAGGCAGAAGCAGGAGGATTGCTGAGTTCAAGGCTAAGTTCAGAACCAGCCTGAACTACAAAGTGAGACCCTGTCACCAAAAAACCACAATAAAACCAAACCAAACCAAAACAAAACAAAACAAAACAACTCTTTAGAAATTATAGGCTTTTCACATTTAGTTGATACTGATAATAAAAATAGAGGGACGGGGATTTAGCTCAGTGGTTCCGGTGCCTGTCTTGCAAGCGCAAGGGCCCAGGTTCGATCCCCAGTAACCACATAACAATACTGGGTGTGGAGACTCAACCCAGCAGCAACCAGTACCACATACCACAGTGCCGGGCGTGGTGGCTCACGCCTGTAATCCCAGCAGTCGGGAGGCAGAGGCAGGAGGATTGCTGTGATGTGAGTTTGAGGCTGAGCTCAGGGCCAGCCTGAACTACAAAAGTGAGACCCTGTCTCAAAAAACCTAAAAAAAAATAAAAATAGAAAAGTTATTTTTGCCATTTACATATTTATTATTTCCTTATTCTTTAAATTGTTCCATGATGGCTCCAAACTAAAATATTTCGACTAAGAAATTGCAACTTAAGTTAAAAGATAACAAGTGAATTTCAGTCTTTTAATGACTACAATATATGAAGCTATGTTTTCATAGGCACAAAATTTATTTGTTATTATTGTATATAATAACGGATTCTGCGCCAGGAATTTAGCTCAAGTGGTACTGTGCCTACCTGGCAAGCACAAGGGCCCGAGCTCTATTCCCAGTACCACCAAAACAATAAAGAATCCTTTGAGAATTAATTTTCCATGAAACTTATTAAAAAATCAATTTGTGACTTTTTTGCCAATGCAAATCTATGCAAGAAAGACACTAGGAATCTTGGGAGAGAACTCTGAAGGCTCCCGCTTGTTTTATTAAATATTGTCTACTATGTTGTGTTAACCAAGAAATTAAGATTCTTGATCACTTACTGTGTGGCAAGCAGTGATGTAAGCATCTTAAGAACATTGTATGAACTAATTCTCACAACCATCATAATACTGTAAATGGAGTATGACTGTCCTTCCTAACGGAAGAAACTAAACTCACAAACATTGAACCAGGATGTGAACATCTGACTCAGTGTCATCTTTTTTATGTATTTCAGAAAAATCAACGTAGAAGGCCATATATACTTTTCCTTCAAAACCCAGTTTGTCTCCCATGTCTTAACATTAAACTAAAGAATTCTGAGGACATTTCAATGTTCAGATTTTTTTTTTTTAAAGAAAAGTATCTTTAGTGATCTGTGAATGATTTGGAAGATATGTTGGAAATACATGTGCATGTTTTGGGATTGAGAAATCAGAAAACGATATCTCCAGTTGTCACCTGGTTTTTTAAAAATTAAGTTATTAAAATAAATATGAAATAACTGAAAACATAATTTGCACAGATGGAAAGTTTTAAATAGACACTTAGATTTATTTTCTAAATTTCCTGTGTCCGGTGAACTTCTGCGTCTGCTCCGCCATTGCCTCAGACCCTTTGTGAGTGGGTTGTTTCACCTCTGTTCCTGAAGCCTTTTTCTCCTCTCTTTCTATCACTGGTCCCTTCTGCCCAGTAGCTGTCTCTGCATCCTGTTCTTCTTGAGTTTATTCAGGTTCCCATCCAGGCCTGTTAACAATTCCTTCCTCTTCGTCTACACGATGTCTTTTGTACCAGCTCCCCACTAATAATGACATATATATTATGTATCCCAAACATGCACTAACAAAAAATCTTTTTTGTATTTGAGTATCTAATCATCACTGTCATAATTGTTTTGAAAATAGCTTTGGTAAATGAGCCAGCTCAGGAGATCAGCAACTTCTACAGTTAATGACACCTTGAGCAAACAAATTATTGTATGATTCACTGCTTTCATGACCCTCTCATAAGAGAAGGAGAATT
This sequence comes from Petromus typicus, assembly GCA_004026965.1. Classification (NCBI taxonomy): domain Eukaryota; kingdom Metazoa; phylum Chordata; class Mammalia; order Rodentia; family Petromuridae; genus Petromus; species Petromus typicus. Next base: position 56,851 of record PVIR01005196.1, read on the forward strand.
GTTACATGGTGAGAATGCGAAGTGAGAAGTGTTTTAAGCGCCCATAGTTGTAGCAATGGGTGTGGTCTGCTCCGGGGATGGCTTTGATCTTCGGACTAGTATCCTTTGAGTTCGGTATAACTTTTCATTGAAAGAAATCAAAGTACAATGCAAATACAAATGGTTAAGATCTTCTAATGATTAAATTATGCACTTAATAGTAACTGCAGCTCTGATGATGTTTGTCTTAATTATGGCCATAAGATTTCTTTTTTCATAAGATTCCTTATATACACAGTAATACCTGGTTTAGAAAAAAAAAAAAAACCCAAGTGAGTGGCTGGTGAAAGCCAAAAAATCCCCCAAATCATAGAAATTATTTAATAAATACATGTTATTACACTTAAACTCTCACTGAATTATTAACTTTATAAGAATTCCATGTTTCTGTGCTGAGTTTATGGTTTGTATTTAAAAATTAGTTATAAATAGGAAGTAATTTGAAGTTTTTTATTGAAATCTTTATTGGTACATTACATATACATATCATGATTGCACTCCACAATGGGAATTTGTACCAGTATATAACACATCTTATTTCTCATTTTTTCCCATAGCCCTACCCACCCAACCACATCAACATATACATAAACTTTGTTTCCTTTCTTTTTTGTTATAATCTCATTATTTTTCCCCCTTCACCCTATTTCACTTTGAGTATTTTTTATTTCACAACATATATCATACAATTCTAGAGCTTATTTACATCTTTATTTTCTCATACCAGAGAAAAGATGCGATATTTAAATATCTGTGACCTATTTATTTCACTTATGAGGATATCTTCAAGGTATGTCCATGTAAGTATAAATGATTCAAACTTATCATTTTTTATGGTAGAGTAATACTCCATTCTGTAGAAGAACCACAGCTTTTTTATCCAGTCTCCAGTTGATGGACATTTGAGTTGTTTCCAAGATGTAGCAATCACAAACTGAGCTGCTGTAAACATGGATGCACATATGTCACTGTGATGTGAGTCTTAATTCTTTTGTGTATATATCTAGCAGAGCAATGGCCGGGTCAAATAGGACCTCCAATCCTAGCTTTTTAAGGAATCTCCAAATTGATCTCCACAGGGGTTGCATGAGTCTACAGTCCCACCAACAGTGGAGAAGGGTTCCTTCTTCTCCGCATCCTTGCCAACATTTGTTGCTGGCTAATTCTGAAATGGCAGCCATTCTTTGTTGAATGAGATGAAATCTCAGCGTTGTTTTTCGATTTGAGCGTAACTTATTTATTTGTTCTATTGACAAGAAAGTTTTTAATCAGCTCAAGTACGGACAAACATCAGTATTTTTCCTAATATTCTTAAAAGCATTCTTCAACTAAAATATTATAGAAACAAAGTAGCAGAGGGAATTAGCTGTGATACTCAATGATTAAGATCACAACAGCAAAGCAGGAATTTAAAATATCCTCTGGGGAAAAGCTGTTAACAGCGATCATTCATACCACTAGGTGGCAGCAACAAGCTTTTCCTAGTGTGAACCTAAACAATGAGTCTTTAAGACACCACATTTCATCCACCTAGAAACGGTATTTGGCACCTCCTCTGCCAACGTGCCTCAAGCTCGAGCCATCTGCTTAAGGAAGACTGCATGGAAGTTTGCCTTTAGACAACTTTAAATATTACTTTGGCAAATTACCAGCTGCATAAGAAGCTCTTTTTGGACAAAAATGTTGAGACATCAATCAAAACAAAATGCAGTAGATCCAGTGAAACGCGCGCGTGCACACACACACACACACGCACGCACACACGCATACGCATGCGCGCGCGCGCACACACACACACACACACACACACACACACACACACAGGGCTGAAGTCGAAAACTGTGGTTCTCTTCTCAGCTCCACAATCTCAGGGGTTGGAGCAGGCCACTGAACTTTTCTTCCTCTTGTTTTGTTTTGTTGTGTTTTGCTTTGCTTTGCCTTGCTTTGCTTTGCTTTGTGACAGGGTCTCGCTTTGTAGTTCAGGCTGACCCTGAACTCACGATTGTAGCCCAGGCGAGCCTTGAACTCACAGCAATCCTCCCGCCTCTGCATCAAGTGTTGGCAGTGCAGGTGTGAACCACCATGCCTGGCTTTCTATCTAGTTCTTAATCACTTGATCAATAAAATTGAAAATTGAGACTAGAAGATTTCGTTTAAAAATCTTTTCACTGGGAGCCATTTTTTCTTGTACAAAATCAGTGGTGAGTAGATTTGTGACTGGGGACGTGGGATTGAACGAGGAAGGCAGCAGTCCACCTTGCTTTCCACCGCTCTTCGGGTCCAGCCTGGGGTCCTGAGGGTCCAGAAAACACAGACATAGACCAAGGGAGCAGAAAATTTCTAGCGCCCTCTGTCCTTGCCGTCTGTGCTTCTAAGTGCAGAGCCCAGTGTCTTGAGTTCTTAAGCCTTGTACAGCATTGGCGGCCCAGGCCCAGCACACAGAGCAGGAATTATTTTCCATCATATAGACAACAAGTAATTTGAGACTGAGTAGTCTGGTGTTCCTCTCCCTCAGCACCTGGATAGGAGCTAACTTAAGATTTCTGTTTTCTTTGATTAAACTTTTCTTTATTTTGAGACAGGGTCTTGCTTTTTGTAGTCCAGGCTGGCACTCAGCTCAGCCTTGAATTCACAGCAGTCCTCCTGCCTCTGCCTCCTGAGTGCTGGGATTACAGGCGTGAGCCACCGCGCCCGGCACCGTGGTACGTGGTTCTGATTGCTGGTGGTTGTGAGTCTCCACATCCAGCATTGTTGTATGTGGTTACTAGGGATCGAACCCGGGTCCTTGCACTTTCAAGGCAGGCACCAAAATGATTAAACTTTTTATATTGAGAGCCTTGTAAATTTACACAGAGTTGTAAAAGAAAAAGAAGAAGAAGAAAAAGCCTGTTTCCTCCAATGGTAACATTTTGTAAAATTATAGCAAAATATCACAGCCAGGATACTGACATTCATACAGTCAATATTAAGAATTATTCCAATACGACAAAAAACCTCATTCTTCTTTTTCACCTGTACATACTCATACTTTCATTCCTCTTCAACCCTGCTCTTGAGAATCGTTAATTCACTACATTTTGATAATTTGTCCCTGGAAGAATGTTGGGTATATGGGATAATATGGCATCTTATAGGATTAACTGCTTTTTTACTCAACACAGCCCTCTAGGACTTTATCCGGCTTGTTGGATGTTTCCAAGCTCCTCTCTGTTGCTGACGAGTATCCCAAGGTCTGAAAGGACCACAGGGCTTTCCCTGGCTGCTTACTGAAGCACATCTGGGTGGTGTACACGTCGTAGCTTTCACACGTAAAACTGCTATCAACACTTGGGTGTAGGTTTTTATATAAATGTGAATTTTCATTCCTCTGGGATAAATACTAGCAAGAACAATTGTTTTCCTTGTCATTTTTAAAGAAACTGCCGATCTATTTTCTAGAGTAGAGGTTCCATTTGACATTCCTACCAGCAGTGTAGGGTGATATATTTTCTCTCTATCGTCAGCACAATTTGCTGGTTTTGCTGTTTTAAAAACTTTTAGACATTTTATAGATGTGGAGTGTTATATCACTGTGGTGTCAATTTGCAATATGCCTAATGAAGTTATGCATCTTTTCATATGCTTTTTGCTATTTATGTATTGCCTTCAGTGAAATGTCCTTTGCCCAGTTTATAACTGGATTTTTTAAAAAGTTTAAGATTTGACAACTATATATATATATATATATATATATATATATATATATATATGTTAGACTTTATCGTTTTATCCAATGAACAGGATCTTTCACACAGTACCAATTGTGAATTTTGATACAGTCTAATTTAACAACTTTTGATTTTAGTTTATGTATAATTGGTACTAATTCTTCTTTAGGCCCTGGATATAATTTTCCAGTAAAAACACATAGGCTTAAATATTTAATTTGGGGAAATTTTTATTTTATTTTATTTTATTCTTTTAGGATTTTTGAGACAGGGTCTCGCTTTGTGGTTCAGGCTGGCCCTGAGCTCAGCCTCAAACTCACATCACAGCAATCCTCCTGCCTCTGCCTCCCGAGTGCTGGGATTACAGGCGTGAGCCACCACACCGGGAACTGTGGTATGTGGTACTGATTGCTGCTGGGCGTGAGTCTCCACACCCAGGATGTGGTTACCGGGGATTGAACCCCAGCCCTTGCGCTTCCAAGACAGGAGCCGGAACCACTGAGCTATATCCCCGGCCCTAATTCTGCTTTCTTTTCACTAAAGTCTATGTGCCATGTCTTTTTCCATTCTTTCACTTTCAAATTGCCTATGTCATGTTTGCAGCGCGTTTCGTATTTACAGCATATATATGGCAGTGTTCTTCAACCTTCTGTCAATCTCGTGTCAATCTGTTTAATTGATGTACTTAGTTTACATTTAAGCTAACAATTATTCTTTGGAGGCATAAGAATGCCCGTCTATATTCTTTCTGTTTAATATCTCTGGTTTTCATTTATGTGATTTTTCCCATATATTACTTGTATTCCATTTTTATTTATCTTAATGGAAATATTAATGTAGTTTGTATTAATTTCTCTAGCTATTATGCCACATACACACAATTTATCAGTCTACTGCTGAAGTGTGGACATTTACTCCTTTCATTTCTCTTCACACCAGATGGATGATGTGCCAACATCATCACATAGTTAGAAGGCAAAGCCCATTTCACATAATAGTATGAAAGCCCGGTCCTTGTGCTTATAAAGTGCAAAAAGATCTCCTGTGGCCTATAACATGTGAAATATATTGACTATATATTTCTTTCCAGTACTGGAAACCATGCCCAGGGTCCTTTCCCAGAGCCACCTCCTCAGCCCTTCCTCACTTTCCACTTTGAGACAGGGCCACACTAAGTTGCTTGAGCTTGGGATCCTCCGGATCATCCTCCAGAGTTCAGGAATCACAAGCCTCTGCCACTATACCTAGACACTCTATATTCATCTAAATTCACGTTAAACACTTCTATAAGTTTTTTAAATTAAACCATAAAATCTAATTAGAAACTCTAAAAGAAAGGCTGGGTGTGGTGGCACAGGCCTGTAGTTCCACCATTGGAGAGGCCGAGACAGGAGGATTGCCATAAGTTTGAGGTAAAACTGAGTGGGCTACACAGTGAATTCTAGGCCAGTCTGAACTACATAGCCAGACCTGTCTCAAATGAATGTACAAGAGAAAGGAAATATATTGTATTTGATCACATTTTTTGTTATTCTTCTTACACTGTTTCTTCCCTTCTGTTGTTTCCAAAATATCTTCTTTTATCACTTTACTCCTATTTAAAGATTTTTCCATTACTCACTACTTTAGGGTAAATCCCCTGGCAACAAATTCTTTTGGTGTTATTCATCTGAGAATGCCTTTACTGTCTCTTCATTCCTGAAAGATATTTCTGCTGGCTTCTGAGTTGGTGGTTCATTTCTTTCATCATTAAGAAAAATGTTGTACCTCTCCCTTCTGCCTCCACGTTTTCTAATAACAGAAATCTACTGTTCTTTGAATTGTTTATTCTTGTATGTTAGGTAGTATGTGTAGAATTTCTCTCTTGCTATTTTCACAATCTTTGCTTTGTCTTTCATTTTCAAAAGTTTAAACTCTATGTCATGGATTTCTTTAGGCTGATACTGTTTAGGATTTTCTCAGTTTCTAAAATCTGTAGGTTTGGAAATTTAAACTTTTTTTATTCCTTTATTTTTAAATTTTAGTCATTATTTCTTTAGATTCTCCTTCCAGGATGTGGAAGACATAAATATTAGGTTTTTGTTTTATTCCATTGGTTCCTAAAGCTCTGTTTTTTATTGTTATTGTTTTGGGGTTTTTTGGGTCTATTTTTCCTCTGTTGTTTATATTGAGTAATTTCTATTTCCTGTTTTTCTGTTCACGGATTCATATCTGTGTCCTCTTCATTCTGCTGCTGGAGGGTGAGTGTTTTCAGTTGTTGTATTTTCTATTCTAAAATCTCCCTTTGATTTTCTTCATTTCTCCTTGTCTTTGCCAAGACTTGCTGGGCTTTTGTTTGGAGAGTGTTTGTGGATGCTCAGGGCTGCACAGCTCTGTCTTGCTGGTCGGCATAGCAGGAAGCCACCTAAAACACCGAGAGACATAGTCTCATAACCAAAGATCCGAATGACCTTATTTCAGTGAAAAACTTGCTTACTGTACTGAGAACAGGAAGATCTCAAACTGAATGAGAAAAAGGACTGTCACTAACTGCCAACTCCCAGGGGACGGAGAGCTTCGAATGATATGGAAAAGATTTTACAGCAGCTGCCGGTCGTAAGCCTTATTACAGTGGACAGTGGTGGGAGTCGGGTCTCTCCACAAGGCCTCTTCCGGTCCTCCACAGCAGGGGGCTGAGGTGGGACAGAGCTGGAATAAAGTCCAGCTGCACCTTCTCTAACCCTGCTGCCTGGGGGATTTTGGTGCCTCATTTCATTGAGAAGAGAGCGGACTTCCAGGCTCTACACTTTTTCTTCACCGGTGGGAGCCTCTGAGGTGTTCGGGTGGGGCAATTTGGTTATTGTCTCAGAGGCTAACCATCTCTCTGTCTAGCCTGCCCTTTCCCCGGACTTCCAGCTAGACAAACCAGTATTGTTGAGGGGCACTAACCTCCTAGTCTGTGCCTACTGGAATTGGTGCGTTATGGTCACCAGCAATCAATTTAAAATATGTAAAACATAAACAAAACCTGAGGAATTCACTACCTTGAGTCCAACCATCCCCAGGTGAGCTGTTGTCCTCACTTGAGTCTATAGTTGTTCTATAATGTCTAGAATTTTAAATTCTACCTACTGAACATGGAAAATTACCTGTATGCTTCCCAGATAGTTTCATTTCTGCTCTTGTTACCCTAATCTTTGGAATAATTGTCTCTGCCCTACCATAGAAACATTAATGAGGGCATATCAAAGTATACAATTAAGATCAAGTGCATAAGAGATTGCTGTTGTTTCAAGACTCTTTACGAAGAAAGGCTTGAGGTCCCAGCCCACTAAGTAAATATCATCCTGTAAGTCCTGTAATTCTCCAAGCATTGGCTAATAAAAAGCTCAAGAACAATTCCCATGCCTTTAGCACATGCCAGATACAGTGCTGAGTAGCTTATGTGCAACCAGTGCTGTCAAAAGTCAAATGTGGTGAATATTATTATTAAACCGATTTTACAATGAGGAAATTGAGACTTAGAGACTTGATAGAAACATCAAGTCTTGGATTTGAACTCATTCATCCTGAAACCAAATAACGCACTTTAATCATTCTGCTCTACTGATTTATTGCTCTTATAATCAGACCAAGGCCTGGTGAAGAAGGAACTCTCAGATGCTGTCTGCCTAATTCTAACCAAAACTAAACTGTTGTCAAAATACAAAGTACAAGCTCACAGTGATATTTGAAGCACCAACTTGGAAGTCAGGTGCAGAGATAGCAAACCAAAAATGGACAAAAGGAGTGAAGATTTTACTTCTGACAGTGTTACTGGCCCTCGTGTTCTTCGCTCGCTGTGGGAGGACGATGCGGAGGGACAGGCACTGTTTTAATGAGTGCAGTGTGGGGTGTGATGGCCTATGACTCACAAGACAATGAAATATTTCATGTGGCTTTACAGCTCTTGAGCCCTGGGGAGAAATACATTCCTAGTCAGTGAAGTGTTCGGCGCTTGTGCATCCATTTCTCTACCTTGTCAGGAGATGCTGAAACCTGTAACCACTAGCGTGTCCTTTCCACTAACCAAATGTGTAGCATTAATATTACCTTCACACTCATTCTTTCTCTTGATGATCAGATAGATCTCTAGAAATGTTTTTTCTACATAGATGCCTCTAACAAAGATTAGAAAACTCATTCTGAGCTGATTTTTTTCTTGTTCATAGTCTACCCTCTTGTCTCTCCCAACATCCAAGTAAATTTTAGCAAGTATACTTGGTCTTTCATCCTTGCCATTTAAGTTGGCATGCTATGGAAGAACTTTTTGTTGGAAAAGTATCTCCCTAGAGCTGAAGACCATTAATGAAAACATCCATCAAAGTTATATAAAAATGCAAGAAAGGGAAATAAATCATGCTACCCCTGCCGAAGATGTTATCAGCCCTGCATTACTTCTCATTATCATAGTGATCATCAAACTATCTTTATTTAACAATAGGCTAAATAGTATTTTATTTAAAAATTTTAAACCTTTCTGTCACAGAACTTTACAACAGAACTAGTTTTATTTGCAAATTATACCACTGTTCAACTTACCACATTTCAATAATTTCAAGTAAAATGTCTATTAAAAATTCTATTTTGCTTTCAAAATTTTTAACTAGGAATGGTTATTACATTTTAAGCTCTTTTTTGAATCAGATGGGTTTAGGAGCTTGAAAGAAGAAATATCTAGGGCTGGGGATATAGCTCAGTGGTTCCAGTTCCTGTCTTGCAGGAGCAAGGACCCGGTTTTGATCCCGATAACCACATAACAATACGGGGCATGGAGATTCACCCCAGCAGCAATCAGTATCACATACCACAGTGTTGGGCATGGTGGCTCACACGTGTAATCCCAGCACTCGGGAGGCAGAGGCAGGAGGATTGCTGTGATGTGAGTTTGAGGCTGAGCTCAGGGCCAGCCTGAACCACAAAGTGAGAGACCCTGTCTCAAAAATCTTTAAAAAAAAGAAGAAGAAGAAATATCTAGCCTACAGATCTATATAGTTGATTTTTAAAAATTAAGTTTATTAATCACTTTATGAGTTTTCCGTTGAGTTTCCCATACCTAATTTCATTTACTTTTCATGACAAATATATGAATTAGGGTATATTCTTTTGCCCATTTTGTATATATGAAGTGATACATAGAAAAGATAAATTCTCAAAAAGAAAAACCTACATATGTTGATTCTAAAGACTGACCTTCCCTAGTAAATCTATAAAAATAATTAGGAATTTCAAATTTCTGATTTGCATCCACATAAATGACTGCTAATTTCAAAGTTTTTTCTCTTTAACTGGAGAGGACTGGTAGAAAAACCATCATTCTTTTAAAAGAAACTTGGTATATGCCAAGCATTATCAAAGTTCAATACAATTTCATTATTTTTCTCTTTTTCAGATGAAGAAATTGAGTCAGAAGAAATTAGGTAACTTGATTGATATCATACAATAAGTGATATAAATGGGGAAGATAATCTGACTTTAAAATTTATATTTTAGTGCCAGGTGTGGTGGCTTATGCTTATAATCGCTGCATTTAAGAGTCAGAGGCAGGAGGATTGCCATGAGTTTAAGGCTGGCCTGAGCTACATAGTGAGTGCAGGGTCAGGATGAACTACAAAGTGAGACCTTGTCTTAAAAAACTACAAAGAAAATTTTATTTTAAAGGGCCGTTATACAATCTAGCAATCCTATTACTGACTCCTATATTTTTTATTATAGTAGAAAGGTGTGAAACCAACCTAAGTGTCCCTGAGTGATGGATAAAGAGATGAAATATCAAATTCAGGCATCATAGAATACTGGGCAATCAATCTTTACAAAGAAGGAAACTGTGCTTTTTAGGACATGGATGAACCTGAAATACATTATGTTAAATGAAATGAACCAGGAAGAGAAAGACAAACAGTGCCTGATCTCACGTAGATGTGAAAGCTCAGAAGCAGAGAACAGAATGTTGGTTCTCAGTGCTGAGGAACTATTTCTCGAGGACACAAAATTTCAGTTAGATCGTAAGTTTAGGTGATGTCTTGTGTTCTTGAAAGTCTGAGAGAATTGTATTTTCATCACAAAAAAGTATCTGAGGTAATGGATATATTAATTGGCTCAAGTTAGCAATCCTCCAATATGTACATGTTTGAAAACAACATGTTGTACAGGATAAATAAATACATTTTATGTCCATTTTAAAGACTTCAAACTATAAAAAATGAAACAATTTGAATTTTAATATGCTGTGTAGTCTCTGATTGATCCTGTTGCTAAAGGGCTATTTTAGTTTCTATAAAATCCTTCACAACTTATCTCAGTGAACATATCTTTTGTTTTTAGAGCTGCTTTTATTTCATCTTCCTTTTTTTTTGCTATTGTGTTGAATCTTATGAAATTGGTGATATTCAACCATTTGTTGACAAAATGATTTTTTTTTATAGTTTAGTGTAACACATGCATCTTTTCTTACTCTTTCCTTGAATTTTTGTTTGTTTGTTTGTTGAGACAGTCTCGATTTGTGGTTCAGGCTGGCCTTGAACTCACTATGTAGCCAGGCGAGCCTCGAACTCATAGCAGTCCTCTAGCCTCTGCTTCCCGAGGGCTGGGATTACAAGTGTGAGCACCTGATTTCCCTTGATTTCTAGAAAAGCCCAGATGCTCTTTTCTTGTTCAGACCTTCACAACTCTGTGGGTCATAGTACAGAAGAGTATACCACACAAAGAAATTTGAACCCCACCTACCTCTAATATAGGCCATTGTTTTCTGATCTGATAACTTTTAACATTGCTTTCTATATCTCTTGCTATATCTACATCGTAATACAGAGGACCACGGGGAAGTCAGTTGTGATTTGAGTGGCTTAGAGATTGGGTATATTTTCTCTTCTCTTCATACAGGTTTGAAAGACACAAGCCGAAGGCAAAAATAAACCTGGAAAAACTTTTCAAAGTAAGCTTCTCCTTTCAACATTTTTCAGTCAGCATGTATTAAGTACCCGCAGGCTACCGGCACTGTGTAAGGCGCTAAGGCTTAAAAAGATGTGAAACGGAGGAAAAGAATCATCACCTTCGTCTTAGAAGAACTTGAAGAACAATTTACATACAGAATTCTTAAGCTTTCTTTGCAATTTTCTGGTTGCTAACTATTTGCCCTTAAGGAGAACTGTGCAGAAAAATCTGAAAGGTTATTTCTCTTGCATTGTATTGTGGGCTAACTTTACAAATTACTCAGTTCCGACTTTTTGAAATATCAGTGGATAGGGCACAAAATAATTTCTAATGATAAACATCCTGGGGATCAACTGACTATAGATCTCGACTCTGTTGGTCAGGTGTGAAAGTGGCTGACAAAAAGGCATCCCGCCTCCTTGGCTGCCCACAAAGCTGGCTCCCTCAAGCTTGCAGGCCTCAGGCCAAGCCAGTGACTTTACCTTGGGGCGGAGGGAGAGAGGGCCAAGCCTTTCTGAGCACTGACTTGCTCTTCTAAGTTGGAGTGAGGCACATTTCGGGATTTTCAGGATCTCATATTATTTATTAAAGCGGTTTTTCTTCACATATATATGGTCCATCTAGTGATTTGGTAAACATTTGTTAAGAGCCTGCCGGGACATTGGCCGACACGACCAGCTAAGGAGGTAACAATGCGCAGACTGTCCCTCCACCTGGAGGGGGGCTCACAGCGCAGAAGCGGAAGTCATCCTAAAACACGAAACCGCTCAAATGCACTGGAAGAAGCACTCCTACCTTTAAGCGTAGGCTTAGAGGGCATCGCAGTTTCTAGGGAAGTAACATCTGAGCTGATTCTTAAAGTATAACTAGGCATTTTCAAGGGAGAACAGAAAAAAGGCTCTATAGAAAAAGAGGATGAAATGCTATTATTTCTTTAGTTTTGAAACAGGGTCTTGCTGTATAGTCTAGTTTGGTCTTGAACTCGCTGGACTGGCCGTAACCTCAAGGCATTTTTCCTGCCTCAGCCTTTCGAGTGCCGAGATTATAGGTCTGCACCATCACACCTAAGAACACAGATTTCACATACTCGTCGGCTCATATGTGTGTAAACGAACTTGAAAAGAAAATGACAAAATTATGAAATATATTAAGGTTATAAAGAGGGCTTTAGACTTTACCAGGAAACAAACTAGAAAAAAAAAAATCTTCATTTAGCGATCATCAAACTTATATTTTAGAATATCATTTTTCTTTTAATGTAGTCAGGTTGAGATGCCCCCTGAAGCCTCACATTCTCCTAGGTGGGCTTTTGAGTGGTGATTGGCTCATGGGGGCACGACACACGTCACTGGATTAGTCTACTGCTGAGTCTATAGCTAAATGTGATGCGGGAGGTGCAGTCTGGGGGCGGAGGTTGGTGGTAGGGGCAGGCAGGAAGTGGCTGTCTCTTTCTTGCACTGATCTCTTTCCGCTTCCTGTTGCCGTACTAGGAGCTGGTTCCTCTCTGCAGTACCACGCTGCTAGCCCCCCGGCCTTGGATCTGACAAGGACTGTGAACCGAAACCTCTACAAACTGTGAGCCAAAACCAACCCTCCCTCCTCAAGTTGTGGTTGTTGGGTATTGTGTCGCAGCCAACAGAAAAGTCACTAAGACGTGTGTAGAATGACTTAGGGATTAATAGGATTATCACAGGGACAGCAGATAAGCTTTCCAAATGGCAGCATGAGATTTGCGAGGCAGAAACCCAGTGCAGCTTATTGATAGCATATGAGAGTTAAGAGAAGGAAGATTAGGATGGCTTCCAGGTTTTGGACTGCATGGATTATGACAATAATACATATTTCATTAATTTTAAGAAAGGGTTTTTAAGCCATGCATGGTGGTGTACACCTGTAATTCCTGCACTTGAGAGACTGAGACAGGAGGAACACCATGAATATGAGGCCAACCTGAGGTAATGGTGAAACTGTCTCAAAAAAGAAAATACATGCGTTTTTCACATTTTAGCACACCTGAAATTGAGATGGTTACATTTGATGGTTTATCTATGGAACTGACAGTGTTGGGGTTTTTCTTTTCTTCTCCATGATATAATAATGGTACATCATCCTCGCGCACCATTACCAAATCTAAAGGTGAAGATATTTCTGATTCAGTGTAACATGGGCAATAAGAGCAGTAAACTCTCAAAAGGAAGGTTGGGTTTGGACAGAAGGCAGAAGGTCACTGCTGATGAGACAGGTTTCTCAGTGCTGGGCACTGAGCCCAGAGCCCTGTGCTAAGCAGGCTTTTCCACTGAGCTCTGCTCCGTCTCTCGGACCGTCCCTTTAGCCACTATAACTGCTTCATTAATGAAAACAAAAGCCACCTTCCCATACTGCTGCTTGAGGCAGCCTCAGCACACAGAGCACTGGTTCTGAGCAGATGGGATTTACTGCTTGGTGATCTGGACATTAGTGGGTGGGGGTCAGGCCGAGAGTGTGTGGGTTCAGAACTCACCTAGAAATCTGGGTAACAGATGGGAACTTTGTTAAGGTTTTCACTAACTCATCTATTGAGTTTGGCATCTTGCATTGTTGGATGTAAATTATTAACACAAGTCTTAACATTGCCGAGCATCTCCCTAGCTTCAATCTTGGAGGACTTCAGCCAAATACTTTCATCTACCCCCTGCGGTGGTCAGGGTGGAGTTTCAGCTTGACTGGGTTTAGGATCTGCCCAGGGATCTGTGGAACACATCTGCAGGTACTTCTCCGCGGTCACAAAGGTGTGGCCTTGGGGCTTGTGTTTGGTCTCTCGCCTCTTCTTCTCTGGAAGGCTTCTGCTTTGCTTTCAGGCAGCATGAACTAAATAGCTTTGCTTCTCCACGGTATTTCTACCTTGGAAGCAGCCACCAAGGACTGAAAACTGTGGGTCAAACCTCTGATCCTCCCTTGGGCTGTGGATGTCTGGTATTGCCCAGTGACACATCCCCTATTTTTAAAAAACGAACGTGCACAGTCCCAGTAGCAAATGCCACAAACCAGTATGGGCTACTGTTTCAATGCCTAAGCAGTCCCATACTTCCACCCTTGTCCTCACGTATCCACCAGAGTGGTCATGGAAAACAAGACTCTCATGTCACTCCCCTGCTCACAGCCCTCCAGGGCTTCTGATCACTCTTGGGATAAACTCAAAATGTGCCTCAGCCTGTAAAGTCTCGTACGATCGAGGCTGTTGACCTGACTCTCCTCTCTGCCTCCTTTGAGTCAAATCTGCCTCCCTGCATCTCCACTTCCCTCCTCACGTCCAGTCCCTGTCCATCCTCTGCCTGCACGTCCTTCCTCCAAATCCTGCCAGGGTTGTCTCTCTCCATCGAGGTCTCTATCAATCATCACTGACCCCGTGAGGCGTCCCTAAATGCAAAATATAGACATCCAGTGCCCCTCACGACACTGTCCTCACCTTTGCCCTGCTTCCTTTCTCTTCATTTACATAAATACAACCTGAAGTGGAAGACTTGATTTTTCACCCCACTATAATGTAAAATGTAGAGAAGGGCTTTATCTTATCCTGGACCTGGGCTGGGCACACAGTAAGTTTTCCATAAATAAATAGCCTTTAAGTGGATTCTATCGTGTACGACCTGAATTAAGTGTCACTAGAAAACCTGTGTTGTTCTAAATGTCCATGAGGGACCCTCTCAACGAAGTAACAAAGATCTTGGAGCACAGATCTCAGTGCTTTATGCTAAAATTCTAAACCTATTATCTTAGGTCATTAAACCAGAGATTGGGTCACAAGGACCAAGAAACTAATACCTGGAGGCTTTTGTTTCACAGTACCTGTCCCAGGTCACCTCTGAGTTTGTTAGAAATACAGTATGTACGTTGGACTTACTTGTATCAGAGAGGTGTGTGTGTGTGTGTGTGTGTGTGTGTGTGTGTGTGTGTGTGCGCGCGCATGCACCGTAAGCATATGCCCCACCATTGAGCAAATGGGTGGGTGCTTTTCATGCACGTTAGAGTTGGAGAAGACAATCTTAATTTACAGTTTGCAGAGTGCCGAAATCCATTCAGCACTCCAACTACAACTACCGATTTTAAACACATGTAGAGCAGTAAGAAACAGGAGAGTGTGGATCAAGAGTAAAATGTATCAGAGCCGGGCGCATACGTATCTCAGCAGTCTGGCAGGCTGAGGCCGGGCAACTTTGAGTCTGTCTCAATAAAAAAAAGGACTGGGAGCGTCACACAGTGGTAATACAGTGCCCCTGGGTTTAATTCCCTGTGTGGCCCCAAGACAATTCAAAGTGTTAAACATGGAGTTTAATATCTTAAAGCATATGCGCATATACGTCAGGTCACACGTAGAATACGTTTATCATTGAACCACGGAGCAGCCTGGAACTTGAGGTATGAATCACCTGGGGGGGAAAGTGACCCTGTACAGTGGCGACTGAACCGATCAGATCTCCTTTTCCCTGGATTTTAAATGTAACATAATCCTAGGAGTGCGAGCGAGGAAGACTCAGCGGACGGGGCGAGACGGTCATGAGATAGCGAGAGCGCGGAGCCTGCTGCTGTGGTCTGTACCCGGCGCTTGCTCTTCCAGCCCAGCCTTTCAACTGCGGCCATGGTTTCCTCTCTCCTGCACTTTCCCACGTCCCTTCAATAAATCGGTCAGATGAACCCTGACTAGAAAGCTCTGGGGAAAAGTGAAGAGGCCCCGAACACGGGCCATTGCAATACAAATTGATGTGAGCAACCATCACTGGTGGTTGTAGCTTGCAGCTGCGCTGGAGGCCTGGGCGCCGGTGTCTTCCTGTGAGCCCCGCAGTCCTCTGCAGTCAGTTAACACGGACCTCGTTTTAGTTCAGTGCTGGACCTGAGCGCTGGACTAGCTTTCGTTTCTCAAATAACCGTGGGGACCAAGCAGGTAGAAAGTATCTGAGGTGGCTCTGTGCAAAACCAAAGTTCAGAATTTACAGAAGGGAAGGCCTGCTAGTAGAGGATTTAAAAATCACATGTAAAAAACAAAATAAGAAGAGGAAACTAATACACTGGTCGACAGAAACCCGAGACCAGTTGCCAGTTACCAGTTACCACTTGGAGTTGGTGTTAGTAACGTCGGCTGTTGCTCTCTCTGATCCTAGGTTTGCTTTACTGGGTAAGCGATTCGCTAAAGTGAATGTCGATCCATAAGTGAATGTCCGGTCATAAGACTGGAAACTATATTAACTCTTTTTATCTCTTGATTTTGTGGAAATTTTAAATCACCTAGCATGACTCAAGATAAATATGAACATTTTCTCATTTAAAAAATGTTGGAAAAGTACTGTGAAACATTTCTGTGTCCTACAGATCAACTCATTTTGAGCTCGATAGCTGGGGAGAGAAACTAAAATATCAAAACGAAATCTTTATTAAGTGTATGTAATGTCACTTACTAATGGATTTGAAAGTTATTTATAACTAATCATATATGGTTTGCATTTCTAAGATGAAGGCCTTTTAGTTGGTATTTGCAATGGCTACTATCAAATGAGTAGCTAGAATTTAGAGAATTAAACCAAAAGAATTGTTTTGAAATCTTTTTTAGATGACTAAAATTTTGTTAGTTTTGTCACATGATGGTAGAATATGAAAGGTCACTTGAATTCAGCTCTTTGTTTCCACCACTGAAACCTGAAAGAAAAATAAAAGGAAATTAAAACATTTGCAATCCAATAGTCTGGGCCATTACAGATGTCCTTACCATATAGCGTGTACTATTAATAAATAACAGAGTTAAAGGTTAAAATGACTTGGAGGTAACTTAAAAGTAAAAAACTCAAAATAAAATATAAAGAATAAATTTTAACCATAATGGTTGATAGTTTCCCACATAAATCCATAAATATTTTATAGTAACATATTTTGAAACTATTTGTATTTATCATCTTTTTAAAACCTGACAAATATATCAGACTAGAGCTTTTTATTTGTTTAACAAATATTGCAACATACTATTAATATCAAAGTCACACAGAATGAATTGATTACCTAACATTCTCTTGGTCAACATGACTGTACCTTTTTTAGAAATCTGTTGTATTTAAGGAACTGTGGAATATGAAAATTAAAGCCTTTGTCTAACCTCAAGCAATTTTTCTCAACAGGGAATCTTGAGTACTGATAAGAGTAGACAGGAGGGGCTAGATTTTTACTTGGTTGA
>PVIR01005197.1:0-73666 GCA_004026965.1 Petromus typicus
CCAGTAATTGCTTGTTTATTAAAGTAGCCACTCAGAGAGCAGGCCGACAGCAGGGGTTGTCAATAACAAGAGGGCCGTGTGTTTACTGTAAGTAGGTGGTGTTGTGTTCCATTTATTAGAGCTCCTGGATCACAGAGGCAGAGTGGGAGTGCTTGGGCCATCAGACAAAACATGGCCATTGCCCATTAGGCAAAACTTCAAGAGGAAGCTGCTTCAGGGTACGGGAGTTAATTATCCAGTGAGATAACCTTGCTTCGCCAGCCGCATCCCTGGGGATAGCAGGTGGCACTGCAGAGTTCAGGCATGTTGGGTTTCCCACACACTTCCCTGTAGGAACTGCATTAATAGCTGTCTGACCTTGTTGAGTCCCTGGTCATTGTATTCCGAGAGGTAAGAAAGTTAAGACGCGCTTAGCTGTTAATGTGGGCTCGATGGTTCAGTTGATTGGCTTTGCCGTGCTCTCAGCTGGGGGACCTGGAGCAAGTTACTTCCCCTGTCTGTGCCTTGGCTCCTCCTGTGGTCAAGTGTGGGCATGTCGTAGATGGAACAGGCCTGGCCCAGGGAAGCTGTGCACGTGGGGGATGGCTGGGGACACCTCCTCATTTCCTGCGCCCGGGCTGTCTTCTCTAGAAAGCTGAGGCTTGTCCGCTGGCAGCAAGTGCCTGCTTGCTCCTTGCACTCCCAGCAAGAGCTCACTGCCATTCCTGGGGACCTTCTCCATCCTTGGGGGTGGAGAGAACCCTGGATAAATATTTGAGCTCCTCCATCCTCTGGTGGAGCCGCTTTGAAGAGCATCTTCTCCAGGTCCTTGGTGGGCCCTGGTAGGACTGAGCCCACTTGCCAGCACCAGGGAAGTAGCCGTTTTCAGGCTTTCTCCCTTCTGTGTCTCACGTACATCCTCATCGTCTGTCCGTGTTCACCCTCCTCTCGCTTCCTGCAAGCCAGCCCTTATCCCGAGGTGCTAGTGTTTGCTTTAGACAAATGAAGGCACTTACAGCAGTGCCGGGACTGGGCAGAGTGAGGCAGGCGATCAGGGACGGCCAAACTGGCTGGCCCCGCGGTGCGGCCTGTCAGAGACCGGGGAGACCTGCACCCAAGCCCTGTATCTGGAACTGATCACTAAGTACTTATCTTCAATTCTTCTCCAAGAAATTCAGAAGGTGTTTAATAAGACGACCTAGACTTGGCATCACCCGCAGGGGTGGGAGACATAAAGACAGAGGTCATAAACTTGGGCCACCGTGCTCTCTCTCACACAGTCTGCTCTCGCACTGCAGGGCACACCTCTTCCCCTACTTTGAGCTGACCCACACTCACTCTGCAGAGCATCTTATTTTCCTACTTTTAATAAACGTAAAACCTCACCACCTTTTGTGCTTGCTTTGTGCAGTTCGTTGTTCAGGATGAGAAGAACCTAAAAAGGATCTCTAGCAGGAGATCCCAGCAATGATAACAGTAGCACATGCTAGCATTAGCTCTACCGTGATGATCTGAAAGATTACATCACTGTATTAGTCCTTGCCTGGAGTCGGACACAGTGCAGGACTCAAGACACATCCTCCAGTTCATATCGGCCCAGTTCCTGAGAGGCCCGAGGAAGTCTGATCTGAAGCTACTGTGGTGTCCAGTTTTGCTGGAAGCTTATGCTCATGAGAAGAGTAGTTTGATAAAGAACTGAGAAGGCAAAGTGCAGCACATCCCAACCAGGAGAAAGGACACGCAGGTATTGAGTCCTACCTGTGCATAGCACAAACAGTGCAGAATCAGTCACGTGAGATGGTCACTCAGTGTGCAGAAGGGAAAGATCTCTGCATCTCCAGTCACTTACTAATGCCAAGCCCGGAGCCCAGAACCATTCTCTGCGATGGTTTGATTGAATGTTCTGGCCGCTCAACTTTTCCCTGTGGCATTTGCGATCGCCTCTAGAGAAGCCTGCAGTCATCTATGTGACCAGGGCAGAAGGACAATGACAGAGAAAAATGAAGAAGAACTCATTTCTTGAGGCCAGTAAGTGCTTTGCAATGTACTTTAAAAACTGCTCTTGGTATCACAGTATTACCATGATATTCTCACTGGTTCTTACAGTGACCTTGAATCAGAGATATTTCAACTGCATCTTACAGGAGAGGAAACCAGAAGTTCCAGATCTGACTCACCTGACCAGGTCATCCAGCAGGAACTGATGGGGTCTGGGGTTTTGAGCTTAATACCACCAGCAAATTCTTGTTTTACTCATTCTGCTTACCAAATGGAATCTTCCTGCATTGGTTGAGTTTTGGTAAAGAGTGTGTTGTGCAGGATAGTTTACTGCTTATCACCATTCTGAGTGCTTTCAGTTCTGCTCATCTTGTAGATGAGGAAACTGAGTCTGAAGAAGACTGACTTATATGTCACCACATTACTAACAAGTGGAGATCTGGGATTTGTGGCCCCATGTCCAAATTTCCTTCCATGAAGATGCCCCGAGCTGAATAGTCCAAGTTCCCTTCCTTTGAATCGGGACTGGCTTCAGTGACCTGCTAGCTCCCAGAATTTGGTGGAAGCAGAGTCCAGAGATTCCCAAAGCTGGGACACAGCAAACCTTGGCACTTTCATGCAGCAGTCACCTTTCTAAGCCCCTCCTTGGAACACCTTAGCCATTTGGGGCCATTTTAGATTTAAACCGTAATAATGAAAGTATCTCAAAGTGATTAACACAGAACCACAGCTTACTATTCCACCCACACCTGTTTCCGTGTCTCAGTCAAGAGCCGCCCTGTCCCCCCTGTGTCCTCCCTAGGTTACTTCTCCTTCAGCACACCCCACTGCCAAGCGGTTAGAAGTCTTGTGAATCCTCCCTCATCCGTCTTATTGTCCATTTCTTTCCCTCAACTACTTCTACAAAAGGAGCCCTGGCCACCGCGAGGCTTCTCCTAGTGTCCTTCCTCAGTGTGGGCCGTGGTCGGGAAGGATTTTAGAACAAAAGCCACCTCCTGGATCATGCCCCGTCCACTGCACTGTTCTGTCACATCTCACTGTGTCCTTTGCATGACCCTGAGACCAGTCAGGGCCGAAACTGCTGGTGAGCCAGTAGCTGTGTGTCGAGCTTGCCCTAAGCCGGTGGAGCAGCACTACCTGTGACCACACCAGCACACCGCCAAGCAAACAAGCCGACCGCCACCAGCTCAGGTCACACCGAATTTTAAATCTTTTATTAAGGATTTTAAAACCACAAAGAGAAGTAGGTGAAAGTGATTTCAATACTGTACCTAAGCCAGCATACCCAGAGTACTATTTTAACACCTACTAAATGAAGCTCTTAATAAGATACTTGGCATTATTATCATATGAATGAATGTCAGTCAGTAAGCAATTAAGACAAGGAAAATCTCAGTGGCGAGCCGCCTTTCTTGCGGCCAGTTCACTTTGTGGCCGGTGATGACTGCGGGGTTCGTAAACTCACCCAGCAGACAGGGGCAGGAGTGGGCCCCGGGCCACAGCTCGGGCCGAGTGCCCTTCCTGCCTCTGCATTTTATCTACACAACTTGGGGGACAAACAACAGGCAGCTTCTGTGAGGGAGCCGGGTAAATCCCCGCAAGTTGGACGTGGTCTCTGTAGTTGGCCCCGAGAGACCCTGGGTTGGGCTCTGCCCCAGGGTGCTTCTAAACCCAGGACCGTCTCCCAAGCTTTGAGCTCATGAGGATGGAGTGACCGACGTGGAAGGAAGCACCCGGAGTTCCACCGGGCGACCTTCTTATGCTCCTCACCTGGTGCAGCAGCACACATCTCAGGCCTGCATGCATTCGTACAAGTACCAGTATATATTGTGGTATGTACTTGAGAAACTGAGTCTACTGAAGCATGGAATTTGTTTTCTTTATCATGCGATACGGTTACTTGGGCACTTTCTTTAGCAAAGATAAACTCATGTGGATATCAAGAAATATGCTTCCTTTAATCTGTGCTCTCGGGTGAAGTATCTGATCTCTGCCTTTTGCTTTGCACGTGTGTGTAGTGAAGAAAGCTTATCTCACAGAGCTTTTATAATAAAAGGTAGTGATGCATCCTCTGACAGAAAGCATTATCCCCACAAATTAATAGCTAAAGGGAATTCCAAGAATAAACTTTTAAAAAATCAAAAGAACGTATTCAGTTAATTATTGCAGGTCCTTTTGCTCTTAGCCTAAGTAATTGCTCAGTAATTTATTTCTGGTTTAAACACACTTCAATAGCAGCAGCATGTTCCTGACTGGAGACCAAGTGGCCTTGAGGCTCCGGCAGGTGGCTTGCTGGGTAAATACCAGCGTGTGTGTCGGAAGGAGGCGGTGGGGGCCAGAGGAACTGCGCGAGATAATTGTGAAGAACACGTGGCCTGCAGGTCAAAGCCCCTCTGGCCGAGGCTATCGACAAGTGAGCTGGGGCTCCGTTTGGCCTCTGGGAGCCACCTCAGCCCCTGGAGCAGGCCGCATGAATCTGAGAAACAGGCAGCACAGGCGGCGCACAGTGATGGGAATGTTCTGGAAGGCTCGACTCACACACGTGCACAACATTCCGTGCCATCCTCACTTGCGTGGCAGCTGATTTCCTGGTGGGACTTGATTTCCTGGACATCATCAGAGATATCTGACATGTGTTAGGTCCCGTCCCATCATTTATGGCCTGTTCCTCATAAAGAAGCTATCTGACATATGGAAACACTTCTCCCTTTACATTCTGCAGAGCAATTGACTTCAGTCATGCTGAAGACAAATAATCCCCACCATGGGGGTAGAAAATCCATCATATTCCACTAAGTAGCTTGTTGAAATGCTTAATTCTTTGATGGTGTGGATTTTAATTTTTTTGCAGTACATATACTTGCAAATTAATCATGATTTTTTTTACTTACCAATAGATTATTATAGAAACAATTCTCTAAACACCAAGATTTCTTATGGTAGATAATTATAGTTATTAAAAGAGGACAAGGCTTAATCATTCTAATTAGATTGGCATTATCAGGTACTCAAACTTTACATCTTCGTGATGGGTTTCATGGCGTTTTATCCATTTACACAATGCCAAGGACTGTGTCTAACCTAGGACAGTGTTCCTAACATGTCTGTGGTGGGTTGTGGAAGTCGCTGAGACCCTGAAACAGCCACGCTTTGTTGCCGTGTGTCTTGTAAGGGCGAGAATGCAATTCATTGACTTGTTTCCGTTGCAGTGGAAATCAGGAATGGAAGGTAAAGTGTGCTATGGAGCTCTCTGCTTTGTCCTTGTTATTCTGGCTTTACTGATATGCATTAAATCATAACTGTTCAAGAGTCATTGGTCTAAAGTAGAATTTTACAGGCAAAAGCATATCTAAGTTTGGGAATATTGAATTTTACATTTTTATTTAAAGATGCACAATGCATTTGAGCATAATGAAGCCATTAAGTGCTTGAGGTAAGTGTTTAACATCGTTTAACTTGGTTTTTGTTTTTTTTTGTTTTTGCCTATTTTGACAGGACATCATCTTTGTTGTTTGATCATGAAATAGCTCATATAGTTGAGATCACTAAGGTTCCAAGGAAAAAGTCTGGAAATTGAGGACTGCAGGGAAATGAAGAGATATCCAAATCATGTGTCATAGACTCCAAAACTTGGCCACATTAACTAGAACTGTGACTGCAGTCTTTAACTTGTTTTCTGGATATTTTACACTATGATCGTCTTGACTTTGGTTACTAACGAATGTCACACACACACACACACACACACACACACACACACACACATACACACACATTCCCAGAACCGTCCAACCTGCATGCACGTGTGATCTGAGCCAGCATGACCTGCCTTGGGTTTCTGACCTTGGCATTATGTGTGGGTAAGGTCGCTAAGGTTGGGGTGGTGTGCTACAGCGATGGTAGGAAATTAACACACAAGTACTAGTGCGGGAAGAATGATAGAGGGAAGAGAACTGTAGAGCCAGTGTCATTCAGAAATATAAACGCTAGCCTAAATAAAACAGGAGCAGACTAAGTCCAGCAATGTGTAACAAAGAAACACAGCTTTTCCACGCTGTGCTTCAGCCAAGAGGCGCGACCGCCAGGACCACAGGCAGCAGAGTTCACCGTGTGGGGAGACGCTGCGGGCGGGGCCTGTGCTGTCCTCAGCTTGTGCCACCAGCGTCTGACAAATGACGTTTGTAGCTATTTATAATGTATAACTGTAACATTCATTTTCAGTTCATTATTACAAACTCTTAGAACAGAGGGATGGAAGGAACTTTCTTAAACTTGCCAAAAATAATCTACCCACCCACACAGCAAGCATGATATTAAATTGAAAGTTTCCATTTCACTGCGACAGATGAAGGAATCACCACTTGGACTCTGTATAGTTGTGAAATACTTGGCCAGCACAATATTGTCATTTTTAAGTAGTGAGAATGAAGAAAAAAAAATCACCATTATTCACAAGTGATATGCTTAAAATATCAAGAAAAACTAGTAGAGTTTTTAATAAAATTTGGAAACTCATTGCCCCCAAAACATAAATTGTATATCTGTGTCTTAAGAATGAAGAAGTACCTATTAACACATCATGAAGGACACCAGGAAACCAGCAAACTTTAGTAAGAAACACTATCATATCACCTGGAAACCTATTTTTAAAATATTAATTTCTTCTTGATTTATTTGTATGTTCAAGGCCATCCCAAACAAAATCCTAGTTGGGGGTATTTTTGAGGCACCTTGACAAACTGCTTCTAAAATTCTTTTTTTTTTCTTTTTAGGTTTTTTGAGACAGGGTCTCGCTTTGTGGTTCAGGCTGGCCCTGAGCTCAGCCTCCAACTCACATCACAATCCTCCTGCCTCTGCCTCCCGAGTGCTGGGATGACAGGCGTGAGCCACCACGCCCGGCACTGGTATGTGGTACTGGTTGCCGCTGGGGTGAGTCTCCACACCCAGTATTGTTATGTGGTTACCGGGGAATCGAACCCGGGCCCTTGCGCTTGCAAGACAGGCGCCGGAACCACTGAGCTAACTCCCCGGCCCTGCTTCTAAAATTCTTATAGCTACACAAAAGGGCAGTAATATGGTTTTGCAAAAAGCATGGAGACTTGCTCTACCGGAAACATACACACACACTTACACAGAGAGGCTATTGATCAAAAATGATCATATAAAAATGTATAGTAATATCGTAGAAGTGGAAAAGCCACTGAAAAAGAAGAGAATCCAGAAACAGTGCACCATGTGTAGTCCGTTGGCTTGTGACAAAGGTGTCACAGAACAGTGAAGAGACAGACGGTGGTATTTTCAATAAACAGTACTGTGGTTATTTAAGTCACACAAACACAAAACACAGGTTCTCCCCTGCTCTATATATAGTACCAAATGCAGGAGGGCTGTTAAATGTGAAGTGAAGATTTGTGTGGCTTATTGGAGGTAACATAGAAGTCACATTCACACCCTGAGAAGAGGAAGGATTCTTCAGGGAGACCTGCAAACACTGATCACCAGGCTGTGCCGTCGGGCGGTCCCTTCCCAGGTCCGGTTCCCTCCTCCCCGCTCTGTGTCACGAGAAGACGGCCCTGGAGCGGCTGATGCCCAGGGTCCTAGCTGCTGGCTGGGGCACTGGGGAGAGACGGGGAGGAAGGCGGCGCCCCTCCTCGCGCTGTAACTGCAGCTGCTCTGCCGGCGACGCCTCTCCTCCTCCTTGAGGGTCTCTCCTCGCGAAGGTCCAGACCCCAGCAGAAGCCATCGCGTGGGCTCAGCTCCTTGGGGGTGCCCGCTCCTCAGCTCTGCCAGGTGGCGTCCTCCATGGGGGCAGCAGCCCCTTCCTGCTGCCTCAGTCTCTGGGCGGCTCTCTACCCCTCCCTGGCGTATTAGCAACTTGAGCGCGTTAGTGACTCGGTCCCACGTGAAATTCTTTCTGTTGAGCTGTTTGAGTTTTGTTGGCATTTTTTTTTTTTTTAGTCAACTCACTTTCCTGACTTCTTTTTGACCAACACAGAAAAGGGTAAATTCAAATTACATTAAAATTAAGAAACTTTTATTCCTGAAAACTATATATATATATATATATGAGAGAGATTATTTTAAATCAGATTATGTAAGTAAGCCTGAATATAATTTTTTAAAACCCTGACAAACTATCAACAAATACACAAATATTTGGCACATGAAACTAGTAAGTTCACATGATCCAACAAAATTATTTCCTTTCCAATAAAATGGAAACAAATTCCTCTTATTTATTTAATTTTCTCCTTATTGTAGGTGTTGGCTGGCAATTAATCTGTAAAATTTGTGTACTGGTACTATAATGAAATGCTCAGGGCTAGGTAATTATAAAGTAAAAAGTTTCAAGGGCATGGTGCTGGCTCCTGTGAGAACCTTGTGTAGCTGGTGTTACAGCCGTGGGGACTGTGTAGTTAGGAGAGAGTATGGTGAGACGTCAGGCCAGAGTGAGGGAGCTCTCGGAAGAGCCGCACTCCCCTTGTTCAGGGCACAGCTCCAGCGACGGAAAGACCTCCCAGGAAACCCCATCTCTAGGCCCTGCAGCCTGTAGCACTGCCGTACTGAGGAAGCTGGCAGTGTGTGAGTCCCTTGGGGACAAACCATATGCAAGCCTCTACTCAGCCACAGAACCCTTTGTGGTACCAGGTGCCCATCTGTTGCTTGGTGAAGATGACGCTGGGGCATTTGGCAAAGCCAGACCCACGCCTGAGGTGGAAGCAGTTTTACAGGCTACATAATGGAGAATATGAATGTGTCGGGAGCGGGGGTGGGGGAGACAAAACGGGAATGGCTGTTAAACGGAGAACGGGTTTTACTCAGATTTGTATTTGATAGCACTCTTAAGAGGGCTGCCAATGTTCTGGTAAGTGTTATTTAAAACATGTGGAGAGTGGAGAGTGGACAGTGACGACCTGGTCTGTGCACAGATCTTGCGGGAGTGCGACCCCAGGGACGCTGCTGCGGGCTCCTCGGGAGTCCTCACCCTTCCGGCTTCCTGCGGCCCTGCGCCCCTTCACAGCGGCCGCTGTCCCCGGCACCTTCAGAGTGCGGGGCTCCTCCCTCAGACTACGCTTTTCACTCATCACGTTTACAACAGACGTGTTGCTCTTAAAACAAGAGAAACAGAGCAACACAAAAGCCCAGCTGTGGACTTTCCAACAGCAAGCCTCGAAGCTCTACACGGAACACCCCGGAGAGCAGCGTGACGCCCTCGCCTTCCTGAGCGAAAGCCGGGGCTGACCCGGAGCTGGCCAGCCTGACATTCTGCTCCGGACGCTTTTCCGCAGGCAGAGCTGGCACAGGCCAGCCCAGGGGGTGTTCCCACCGGGACGCGCGGCTTCCGTGCCGCGGGCGGAGGCGGCTGGGCGCGGGCCTAGCGCCCTGGGGCCCGCTCCCCTGCTCCGCCCCAAGCACAGCCGGTGGTCCAGGGCAGCGCGGCTCAGCACAGGCCCGGGAGGGGCGCGGCCGGCGGCGAGCAGGGAGGACCGCCGTGCCGGCTGCCCGCCTCTCCCAGCCCCGGAGGCTCGGAGGAGCTGTCCAGCTCTCGGGCGAGCAGCCTCGCCCTGCAGATAAAGGGCTCCGCGCTGAGCGGCTGGTGACCAGGCACACAGAACCTCCGCGGGGAGGAGATGAGCAGAATGGAAACAAAACGTGCTAATGATTTCCACCGGCATGTGGTGTTTAGCACTTGACCCTGAAAGATGACCCTAAATGATACTGAATACACGTGTCCCGGTTTACTCCACGCCATCCGTGTATCTGTTTTCCCGTTAGGGATCCTCTTCCAGAAGGAAAATGGTTTTAGGAAAAGCGTAGGGGAAGAGTCAGAGAGCTCAGCCCTCAGATGCAGATGAAGACGCCCCTCAGGCGGCTGTGAGGAAAGTCCACGCTGATGCGCATGCTCGTCTGGACGCGCGGTGCCGGCCCCACAGTGAGACCCGGCCCCGAGGCAGCAGGACGCAGGGCTCTGCACTCCGTGCGCCCGCGGGCCCGCGGCCAGGAGCAGCAGCGCCAGCGCCACGCGTCGCCCCGCAGCCCACACGCTCTGCTGCACAGTCGGAGTTCGCGCCGGCTCTCCCCACCCCATGGAGGATCTCAGGAAGAAAAATCCCAGGGCACAGCCGGGGGCTGGACCACACCGGCCCGGGCGAGGACCGACGCAGCCGCGTTCGTTGTTCCTTCCGCCTGCGTCCATGAAAAGACCCGGAACTTCCGAGCTTCACTCCAGGTGGCCCCCTCCTAGCATTGCCACCTGCTGGAATGAGGAGTTTCTGAAAGTGCCGGGGAAAAGCTTATCAGCATGGATGCCTCGGAGACTGCATGTCAGGGGCCCAGCCTGTCCAGGCCGTGCAGTGTGACAGTCCAGCTCGGCACGTGGGGCTTGGTCACCACCGCCCACAGCCCTGTGCAGCCTGGTACACGACTCTCATCAGAGCGATCTGTCGTGACCCCGGCCTCTGTCAGAGGGGACTTTATGACTCTCGGGCTTTGGTCTCCTCGCGAGCCCGGAATGTCCATTTCCAACTCTGAGTTTGTGATCTAGGCTCTGCTGAGACCTCAGTCCCGATCAGGAGGAGTCAGAGCACGGCTTGCTGGAACCGCATGGCCCCTGGCTCGCTTGCCTTCTGTGTAATGAAACCAAACGAACAAAGCAACCTTCCTGCGCTGTGCGCTGTCTAGGGCCTCCTCATCTGCTCACGTGAGATGCAGTACTGACCCTTGTCTTCCCAAGGCCTTTTCTGAGTTCCACGCCCATGGGTCCAGCCAACCGAGGACCAGCAAGCATTGTTAAAAATTCTAGAAACTTCCAAAAAGCAAATTTGAACTTGCTTTACACCAAGCACAACATTCAGTCCATGAGAAAAGTGATCTGTAGGCATGCACTTCCTGGCCTGGGTGTGCATAGATCTACAGGCTCTTTCTGGGACTGTTTGAGGGTTCTTCACCCCACAGCTCACTCATGCATTACATACTTAAGATGATGGTTGTGTTTGGTAGAAACAGAGTTGTATTTTCAGCCACTATTCCCTAAACTGCACAGTATAATAAACAGCAATAATAATAAACGATTATGTATGCTGTGTTAGATAATTCATGCAGTCTAGAGATGACTTAAAGTGTAGGGAGTGCTACACACACACACTGTACCATTCTGAGCGCCGTGCAGCACGAGCAGATTAGCTGCTCTGTGGGGCTGGGAGGGCCCTGGGCTCGATCGCCTTGGATGCCGAGGAACCCTGCGATTATGTCCTTCAGGATGAATATGCGAGAAGTTAATGCTCGTGTCAAGCATCAGGTCCCGTCAGGCATCATGCATCGCTTTACAGTCCCAAGGGCGCTTCCTAGTCACTCTCATGTCCCATACGCTTTATTTGGAATGGAATGAACTCTTCATATTTCTAATTCCTTCAGTTTTTGCTCACAAAATGATTGATAGATTAGATGGTTTCATTTTAAATGTTTACCAAAGAATTCTTGCAGAATTCAGGAAGAATTGTATCAATATACCTCTACTTCTCTGAAAATAAGACCCAGCTGGAAAAGAACCCACCCCGATCACTGGAGATCAGGTCCCACAGCCGCAAGCTGCCCGTCCGTGCTGTACCCGGCTCCCTCTCAGCCTCAGCCCTGCGAGCTGCCTCGGGAGTGAGCTCAGCCTGCCTCTTCCTTTCCGTGGAGCTGCAGTCAGGTGGCCCTTTCCCGGAGACCCCTACTGCATTCTGCTAAAGCTTCTGCCTCTGAAGTTAAAGCTGAAATCTCTCAATGTCTTTCCACATTTGTGTATCTTTCAGCATTGACCTCTTGACTCCCCACCAGCAACTTATTTCTGGCTACCTTTTGGTTTAGATATAATAATAACCCTCATTTCTGTGTTTGACTTCTTAAAAAACAGCAACTTTTGCACTCCACCACAGACCGATGGGCAGAAATTTATCAAATGCACAAGGGGATAGTGTTTCTGTCCTAGATGAAGGGCCGCAGTCAGAATGTGGGCTCCGCCTTTGAGATTATTTATACATTTGGGATCCTAGACACACTGTGTGACTTTGGAACGCCCATATTCTCACCTCTAGAGTCCGGTCATGTCCAGCTGATAACCCTGAATGGGAATTTACTCATCGTAGGGGCTGTGGGGTGTGGTGCCACGACAGACGCTGGAGACTCGCCGAGGAATTCACCTCCACACACCCAAGTCGATGATGGCCAAAACAATAATGTCTCTGAAGAGCTCTATTCTGTGGCTGACTTACACTCAGCTGGTGAGCGGGCCAAGCAGAGAAGTCAAGAGTTCCTCCCTTTCCACTCTTGGCCTTCTCTGCGCCCTGCAAGAAGCTCCCTGAGGATCCCAGCATGGCCGGCCAGGCGGCAGGACGGCTGACACTTTTCCGGGCACTTTCCCTTCCCTCTCCTCTCCTGACTCCTGACAGTGGGCTCAGGGTCACCTTGCAAATCCAGGTCAGATTCTCACCCTCACAGCTGCGGACGCAGGGCCCTTGTGGCCTCAAGGCGGCACTCTGCAGAGCAAGCAGGAGCGAGAGGGCAAATCAGAACTGGCTGCTCCTATGTTTCACAGGAATGCTTAGGTGCTTCTTTATTTCAATTTACCTGCCTTTTTTCTTTTTCTTTTTTAGTAAAAGGAGGGATCACAGCCGGCAGCCTGAGGCCTGTGCACGGCCCAGCAGCACTGTTTCCGGGGCCGGGCCCTGACCCGACATCTCAGTCTTACCTCCCAGATGTGGTGTGCAGAGCAGAGAGGCCAGCCTGCCCGCAGAGAGGCCCTGCTGTGTCAGCCCTCCCTCCCTGAGAGCAGAGAAGCCCCAGCCTGTGTGGGCAGAGGTGGAGGCTGATGCCACAAGTCAGAGAGCGCAGCAGGTCCTGGACATGCGCTGGCCAACGTGCCTTCTCCTGGGAGGGCACAGACCTGCCTAGCACCTGGATTTCACCAGGTGGTGCTGACTCTGCACTTGTGGTCTGTGACTGTGAAGGAAGTGCCTCTTTGGCTGTTAGCTACCAAGTCTAATGTGCACCAGCAGAAACGGACCAGGAGGATGGGCGGGGGAGGCAGCTGGGGAGGCTCAGTGTCTGCCCTGACTGAGGCCAATCTTCCCGTCTCTGAGTCGTGCCAAGGCCAGCTCCGCTCTGCAGGTGCCCCCGTCTGTGGAAGCCTACCTGGCCGCGCCATGGGCCAAAACAGAAGCCATAGCCTGTGCCGGGGGGAGCCCAAGTGGAGTTCTTTGCCGTGATGTGGGTGCAGCCCAGTGGGAGACAGAGTTCTGAATTGGCATGCACAGGTCCTGGACTGGGACTCCAGTACCCGGCTCCCCTACAAGCCACCAAGAAGGTCCCCTGTCTCTGGGGTTCCCCTGCGACCAGACCCTCCCGAAGTCTCGCTCACTTCCACCAAGCTGCCCCAGGACTCTGCCTGCTGCCGCGTGAGCAAATCCACAGGCCTTTCCACCGTGAGAGCCCTGGAAGTCCCCAGGCCAGTCCTCACTGTGCGTATGCAGCGGGAGGGAAGGAAATGACACGATGTCAGCAGAGGTAACTTTTCCTTCTGGATTAGTTTTAGCATTACAAAGCACTGTCACATCTAGGAGTGATGGGAATATTAAAACCTACCAGCTTGCTATAAATTTGTTTTCCATCACCCCAAAAGGTTTTAAGTAGAAAAATTTGGAAATTAAGTGAATTGTGGATCGTTTTAATGGATCTGATGAAATTTTAACTTTCTGGCCCAGTTAGAAACAGATTAATTAGTAGCTGTGTTTGTGGATAGCTGTACATCCATACCCGGGAAGTGTGGGTTCAGTGGGACGGAGGGTACTTTGTCGAAGGTCTAATCACAGCTGAGGGCACCGGCTTCGTGTGTGGTGGCCCCCCTGAGCTCAGGGGTGGATGAGCCAGTCAGACAGGTGCCCGAGACAAGAGCGATCGCGTGCCCAGCCGGGAATGTGCATCTTCCCGCCCGTGTCTGCCCCTCTGTGGGATAAACTAATCTAGGAATTGCAGCCAGAGACCACGTTTTCCACGTCTGAATTGGTTGGTTACTGGCATTGAATTTCACTTCAGCATGAGGTAAGCACAAAATATGCACAGGTCTCTCCTTCCGTGCTGCACTGTGACCCCCATTCTGCAGCAGAGGAATGTTTTCTCTGGCAGTTTCTTCTGAGTTCACAGGCACGCCACCACTCTCACGGGGCTGGAGACAGACATGCATTTATGTCGGATGTTAATACTTTCATGAGACCTAATAATCATTATTTTTATTTTTAGCTGAATTAAAATGTTTACTGTATTCTACTTTCTGTGGAAAGAATGCAACATACATTTATTTAGCACAACTTTGTGAAATACACAAAGCAAGACTCATTTTTTGTTAGAAAGATTTCATCTAATTTTTGAACACTTAAATACCTTTAGTAATTTCAAATAAGGTTTTCTTAAAGGTATAGAAAAAATTGGAGATGATCAAACATGTTTCTAAAAGCATTTATGGACTAAAGCTGGAATATCTGTTTCAGATGAAGAATAGCCAACAATCTGTTTCTTAGATTCCCCAATTTTCCTTGCAGTTATTCTAATTGTAGTTATTCCAAAATATGCAAGCAGAAAAGGCTAAAGGTAAAAACACTGTCACGTTCTCTGATGTTTGCCTATGTTAGGTTTTATTATTTTTTTAATTTGCAATAAGTTCTCATGATCTTTTTGTTTGTTTTGAGACAACCTCAGTATGTAGCACAGGTGGGCCTTGGATTTTGACCCTCCTACTCTACCCTCCAAGCACTGAGATTACAGGACTTAGGTCCTGAGTATCTTCTGAAGTTTCATATTCACAGTTCCATCATCTCCTAAAGGGCAACATCGGTCAGAGAAAATGATTGTTCCTTTCAAATAGCACTTGACTGAGCATCTATTATGTACTGGACACTAGTCTTGGTGAGGGGGAAACAGGTATTAATTTGTCAGGTTGGATTCTGCCCCTGGTCCAAGGTGTCTACATTCTAGTACACGCGCACAGGCACACATGCACACATACACACACGCACGCACACACGCACTCACACAGATTATCCTTCAGCGATGATGCTGCGAAGAAAATAAAGCCGCAGCTGCGAAGAAGTGGGATTATGTTTTTGTGTGGTTTTTTTCCTCTGGAGAGCTACTGCAAATTTATAAAAATAAAAAGTGCAAATAGGGTAAACCGCCCTTATCGGTCTGACCACAGCTGTAGCCTCATTTTCTGATTGTAGTTTTCAGGCCAAATACTATCTAAAAATGTGAATGTTGGTCTTGGCTCATTCAAGAGAGTGGACTTTTCTGGTGAATGTTTACATTTTTTACAGTAAAAGACACATTGGCGTTAATCCCTTCAAGACATCCTGCCTCACTTTGAACATACACATTTGTATAGGTTTTCTGGCCCAGCATTCTCATCGTTGTTCTATTTTATTATGAGGTATTATTACTAATCTCAGTGCATCTAATTTACACACTCCACTCATGGTGGGCATGCAGCATACAGGAGGACAAGGCACACACGCTGTGCAGTGCTGTCTGTAGTGTCAGGCCTCCACTGGTGCCCCACGGCACACACCAACAGATAAGACAGACAATGATTCTCATACGTAGAGGGTTATTCAGTTCACTAGATCATTAATTTTAAAAAATTATTCCTTGCTAGGACACTTGGAAATAGAACTTAATTTATTGCGATGTGAGTTTCCTTCGTGGAGTTTGTGCTTCATGAGCTGTCCAGTTCACCTGGCCCATGATACTTAGGGACACATCACCGCAGGGGCTCTGGCAGGCCCTCCTCTCACACTTGGCGTTCTTTCCAAGCACTGTGCAGTGGGCGGGTACCATCAGGTACGTCTGACAGTGCAGACTGGTAGGAAGAATGAGAATCCTCAGCCTCCTCAAGTGCAGAACTGCCCTGTGCCTCACACGGCTGCTGCAGTTTGGATCTTGAATGTTTCTCAGAGACCAGTGTGTTGAAGGACTGACACTTTGGAGAGGTGACAGAGCCAGCAGGAAGTGCGGTCAAGTGGAAGGAAGTCAGGTCACTGGGGGCGTGTCCCTGGAAAGGGCTGCGGGACACCTGCTACCCTCTGTTCCTCTCTAGGCTTCCTTCCTCCCACGAGGTGAACAGCATTCTCTCCCGCTCGCTCGCCACAGGCCCCCAAACAACGGAGCCAACCAAAAATGTTGTGAACCTCTAAGAGTGCAAGCTAAAGTACTCTCTCCGTCTTTTCAAGTTGACTACCTGATTAGGCTGATTTAAGGTACTTGTTAAACCAGTGGAAAGCTGGCCATCAAATGGGCTTTGGACTCTTATTTCCTTCTCTCAATTGTTATTGGAAGGCTGATTTTCCAGACTCCCCAGAACAACACAGAATATTTTCACTTCGGTCCCCTTTTGTCCCCAAGAAACATCCTCGGCGCCCAACAAGTGTTGGTAATTTTCACTCAGTCTACCTATCCAGGTGGCCTCCTCTCTCTCCTGGTGGATTCATCCTGTTTCTGGATTCCTGTTTCACAGCCCTTGCTCATCTAGCTTCTGACTAAAGCAACTCGAGCGTACTTAGACTTGGTTACATTCTCTTTGCCGTCGCCCACATTATCTCTCACGTGACCTCTTCCCTTCTACACATATTTTCTCTCATTTGCAGTAAAAGTACATACCAAACACATCACTTGTTGTTTCTATGGTAATTTTTAATGTCATAGACTCACATGTTATTGGAAGTAGACAGGACACCATAAATGTTTTTGCAGATATGGACACTGGGCCCAGAGAGATGAGGTAATTTGCATAAGATGACAGAGCTGGTTTGCTTTCCTAGCTGGTTCCCCACTTCAGAGAGCCTCTTCCAAGTCTTCCCTCTTCCTCTATGCTCAGTAGAAGGGAAACTGCACTTTAGGTAAAGCAAAAGTCATCCTGTCTGTCTTTCTGCCTGTTGGTCTCTGTCTGCATCTGCATCTCCCTATTTCCATTCATTATCTATGATCTATCTGAATTACTTAGGTCAGTTTTCTCAAAGGATACTTCTGCCGAATTTTTGTGTGATCTTCCTAGTCATATCTTGCTAGTCATATTGCCAACTTATTTGGATGTTTCACTGATGATGTTTATTTATAAGTGTTAATGGATGATAAAGAATTTAGTGACTATATACAAAAGTGGTATGTTTCTGTGAATATTGCTATTTAATCACATGCTGTTATGCATTTTTGGCTTTTATTTATCTTTTTGAAGGATTAAAAGTTTTTGTGCATGTGAAAATGATTGAATCATTATGAGATGCTAAAAAGTCATAGGCTAAATGTTAATTAAGAAAGAGCAACTGACTCTTACACCAAAAAAGGATTTTCTTATGATGATGAAGATAAATAGGGGAAACTGAAAAATGAGAAACATAATTTGAAACATGCAGAAGGATAAAATACAATGGATATACACAAGCTTAAGAATATTATATAGAAGTGTGGTAAAAATGAGAGCTTGGAAATGGAAGATGTGGGAATAGCCCCTAAAAGTGCTGAGTCAACTCCTCAGTGCTGTCAAGACGGACAGGTTCCTCTGGGACACGTTTGGGACAGCCACTGGATAATAATGTCACTCTTCATACACACGAGGAAACACCTGCACGTAGGTGCAGAAGAGCACAAGGCAGCAATGACTTTCACCTTACAGGATTCCAGGGTTAAGTCGTCAGCTGGAAAGGATCCACACTACTTTCAGATATTTGGTCCAATAAACAAATACATCAATGTTTTATTAATATTCATTAACTCATCTTACTGTGTATCTCATACAGCATAAGGCTAAGTTATTGTTAATTCTTCTATAAAGACATGACTGTTCAAATAGGTATTTGGCAGAGCCACTAATGTACTCAAAGATCGTTGGGATTCTAATCCAGTTCTGAGAAGAGAAAGAAAGAGGCTAGACTGGAAGCAGAGGTCACACAGCATTTTAGACTCTCTCTCTAGGGTTTGTTTCTCCCTGTGCTGGATTCAGGATGCAGTTTGAGTTTGAGCATCAGATTTAGCTGCAACACTGATGAACTTGTGGATGCATGAGGTGACAGCAGGGAGCAACCAGGGCTGTGGATAAGAGAGTGGCTAAATCAAAGGAGGAAAGGTGGAAGACACTGATTTATCCTTCAACAGGGGTGACAGTGTCCCTCCAACAGGCCAGGGGCACAGTGCCCTGGAGCACAGCCGTCAGCTGTGGAATCCCCTCCTTTCAGAGCTCTATTTTGATGATATTGATGGACAAGGGGCAAGTAGATGGTTTTAATGTAGTACATTAATATTTATAATATAGATTAAAGCACCGCTGGTCTGTGCCTGATTCAGCCTCGTGAGAGTAGCGGGGGAGTCTGAAACATGAACAGGAGGGGTCCATTTGATGGGGAAATGGAGCTGGTAGACCGAGGTTCACCAGGAGAACAAGCTGGCTTGGGAACTGAAGTAACTCAGAGTGCGATGGCTTTCATGTGAGAGGTAAGCCATGATGAGTGATGACCATGGGAAAGAGCAGGGAACAGACAGTGAAGCGCTGCCAGCTTGTAGAAATCAAGCTCTGTTTTGAAAGCAGTCAGATGCTCCACGAGGGCCTTTTAAAAAGATGTTTGTGCTGGAAAAGTTATTCAGGCTAATGGATTACAAATAGCTTGCAGGAGGCAAGACTGTAGGCAAGGTGGTCTTGCAGGACAACAGGAATCATGCAGGAAAATGATGTAATGGAGGTGAACACAGAGAGGTATCGGAAAGCACTAGATGAATTAGGGAGGATTGAATGCTTGCTGATAGGTGGATGTCTTCAGTTATCCGAAACACAGGTGGAACGTTTCAGGGGCTTGTGGAAGAAGTGAGGCTGTTGGATGCTGTGTTAGTCAACTTTCCATTACTGTGATAGATGCTTGAGAGAAATTGGTTTTTTTTGTAAAGGAGAGGTTTACTTTGGTTCACAGTGTCAAAAGCTTGAGTCCAGTCAGTGTGACTTTGGGGCCTGGGGTGAGCATGGGGTGCTCATTGTGGTGGGGAGCGCACAGTGCATCGACCTGCTCACTTATGGCAGCCAAGAATCAAAGGGGAAGATGGGAAGGAACTCTGATAGGACCCACCCCAGGGACGGACTTCCTCCGCCCAGGTACCACCTCTTCAAGGTGCAAGTCTCCCGACAGCACTGCGCTAGGGACCAGTCCTTCAGCACATGGGACATTTCAGATCAAAACAGTGGCAAGTAGGTTTGTGTCTTATAAGCACCAGAACTTCCAGAGAACGAGCATAATTCTACAACGGCTGGGCTGACCTGAGAGGCTGCTGGTCCCGGTAGTCACAAGGTCGTTTCAAATAGAAGCTGGGACAAGTGCCTCTCAGGTGTCACAGAGGATATTCCTGTTTGGCACTTGGTCTAGATGACTTTAAAAGTCTACCTAAATTCTGAGCTCCTGCCACAGTTGGCACGACTCCACGTGGCTTTGCCGTAAGTTGTCTCCAGCCCAGTGGTGTTGTCCTGACATTCATCTAGACTCTGTTGCTTCTACACTGCTCGTTCCAAATGGAAAGGTTTAAGGGAACACAGAGAGCACCAGAAAAGCAACGAAGCCTTTAAATCTTGTTTTTCTCACCTGTTCTGTATCTATCCACCATTGTGACTGTGGGATAGTATGGTAAAGTCAGAATACTCAAATTTTTCAGCTTCAGATTCCACGTTCTGCTCACTGGATTTATTGCCGAATGATCCAATTCAGTTGGAGTAGACATTAACAGCTAATAGCAGACGGTGTTTGTTAACTCTGATTTTTTCCAAATTGCTAAAACCACACAATGTAAAGCATCAAACACCAAGAGAAACCTCATCCTGATCAAACAGTGTAGATCCATGGGTTCAGACAGTGAATCCTAATCTGAGGGCTGCAGCAATCCATCCCCAGATCCAACCTGTGCGTTTTCTTTCATGATGATTCTCAAGTCTCTGACTCATCAACTCCTGTTGGGGTCTCCTTGGTATTAGAAAGGTAAAGGTGCCTTTTCCCCTCTCCACCGTAATCCCTAACGATCGCCTTGCCCAGTGCAAGCCATCTGAAGGTACATAGTTCACAGCACTTATTTATTTTAACTAGGATGTTTAAAATACAGATTTTAAAATATATCAACACTCTCAATAAAATGGGAATATTCCACAGCTGAAAGCTAAACTTTGGAGAGTAGAAAAATTTTAGTAGTTAGGCAACTTAGGAAGAGGCATTTTCTTCCATGTGAGGAAGCAGAATGCCTCCTTCACTGTCTGCCCCCGCCGCTCTGTGGGCATGGGTCAAGTCCACCAGTGGTGGCTGCCCCAGACTTTGACATGGGGCCTCGTGGAGAACACACAGCCCTCTATTCTGGTGGCAGTGGCAGGGTAGCAAGAGCACACTTCCGAGGAAGAGGTGGCAGTGGGTGCCACGGCTCCCCGTATGGCAGGCTGGCAGTCTGAGACTCACAGGTTCTTTGACCTGACACTTTGCTTAACTTTTGAATCTTGATATCCTATTATAGCAATTACGTAAAATGTCCAGTATTTTTGTAATAAGTTAATTTGTTTTTGCTCCAAATTAACCAAAGTTGGTTTCTACTACTTGTAAGTAATACCCTGATCAACAGATGATAGCAAGGAATATTGCAAGTAATGATGTAATCCTAGAGAATGAATGTGTAGAAGTTACCTTGACAAGTGCTTCCCTAATAAAATGGGCTCCCATGATGTATAGGAAATAGACTAAAGACAGTGAGGATAGGTGAGTTTCTTACTGTCTCTTTTTAAGCAGGCAAAGGATTCAAGAAAAATGTACATGATATGAAAGCTAATTCATACAGAAGAGTAAACGATTCTGTGACTAATGTGCATTTGAAAATAAAAATGTATATTTCAACCAAATCTTTAATGAAGGTGAAGTGAAAACATTTTTAGACTAGGCTAACTGGGTGAGTCATTTCATTTCACTTTAAATATCCTTGGCTACCTAACAAAGCTCTGTATTCTTGGATTTTAAATCCACAGATGCAACAAGCAATTGTTGGATTGAATTTTTTTTTTATTTATTTTTTTTTTTTTTAGAGACAGGGTCTCACTTTTGTAGTTCAGGCTGGCCCTGAGCTCAGCCTCGAACTCATAACAATCCTCCTGCCTCTGCCTCCCAAATAGTGGGATTACAGGAGTGAGCCACCATACCCGGAACTGTGGTATGTGGTTCTGATTGCTGGTAGGCGTGAGTCTCCAAGCCCAGCATTGTTGTATACGGTTACAGGGATCGAACCTGGGTCCTTGCACTAATAAGGCAGGCACCAGAACAACTGAGCTAAATCCCCAGCCCTGGATGGAAAATATTTAGACAAAAAAATTGTATCTGTCCTTAACACGTGTATACTTTAGTTCTTGCCATTATTCTTTAAACGACTCACCATCACAGTAGTTCACACGGTACATTGTGTGAGGCACTGCCCATCATTGGGATGACTGGGGAGGGTTGCATGGCTCCGAAGCATGCGCAGTGCGTATGAAGGACTAGAGCGCCCTCGAATTTTGGTATCTTCGGGGGTCCCGGGGTCAGGTGTCCATAGACTCTGAGGGCAACAGTCTTTGAGACAGATGGAGAGACCCTCTTGCTTTCCCAGAGTTCCGTTTCCCAGAGCTTCCCCCAGAATGCAGTCTTTGGTCCACTTTGGAAGGGGAATCACAGCCAGGTTGTTAAACATTTAAGTAGCGCAAGGTAGAACCTTACAGTCTCCCTGGCCACAAAGGGAGCCCTAGTGCACTTTCCTTTGCTTGTGCCTTCCACTGAGCCCTGGACTGCAGAGAGCAAATTGTGGGTTTAAGGAAACAGCAGAATCACTGCTCTTTTTGCACCAAGCTATTTGCTCCCTACTGATTTTATCTGCTTAGTTATTATTGTCAATGTTTCCTGACGATGTAAGGGTCATTGTCATAAGTTCCTAGTTCACTCTGGTTACAGCTGCATCGTCTCTGTTTAAATAGGGCCTCTACCTTTCCTTAGAAGGCTGCTATTGTGGGTGAATGCTGACACAAGGGTTTCCTGGGGTGAGGAAGATACATTTTGAGAGATTAATGATTATAGCCAAAGAAGAAGCCTTCAAACAAAGCATCTTGACTATAGAAAGTTTATAAATTATGTTTCTCTCTTAAAGGTCATTAAACAAAATATGGTATTTACTTCCTTATAGTTAAATCATTTAAAGAAAAATTTGAATTAATTAATTCATTCATTCATTCCTCATTGAACTAAAGACATGTGCTGACTGCTTCTTAAAACGTCCAGATCCTACCTAGGTCTGGCGGACACAGACACACGTTCCCCATCTGATTGTGGGAAGACATTAGATTGGGTACACCACATTGCAGTTTCTGATTTTTAGTTATTTGCCCTAAAATAGCGTTAAATTCTTGCTACCAATTTAGAAAGGACTTCGGGGGTGCTCACTGTGGGAGAATCAGTCATGTAATTCTCATTAGTGCAAATGTGAAGAGGGGTAAAGCCACGCCCATCTAGCTGAGAGAGCAAAAGCTCCTTCTTTGACTTCTGTTGTTTGTTTTTATTTGTTCTGGGTTGAGTCAGAGAAACAATCAGGAAAATTACATGTGTTCAATTGCCCGGTCGCTCCAGAACCCTTGGAGTGTCTAATCACAGTTAATAATTAAAACAAAGAAAGGAGACTCACATGCTGGATTTAAGTACTACCAAGAGAGAAAGGAGCCATTTGAGGGGGAAGTATGGGCGGTGTTTTGTGGTAGATAGATTTTTATAGATAGACACAGGCTATAATGGACAGTGGTCTTTAAAACAAATGTAGATTATTGTAGATCAATAACTTAGTATTTATTAAACTCTTATATTGTTTTTAGCTCTGAGTTAGACCATACAGGGGCACAGAGGAGCAATTGCAGATAATGTGTCATTAAAGCAAAACTGGATAAACCTATGCTTTAAAAGTGTGGTAGTATATTTGAAATGAGATTACCACGAATGATGGGACTGTGGTCCTGATTTCTTGCAACATTGGTTAGCATAGGCCGAGCTGTGCTGCAGCAACAAGCAACGCCAAACTCCAGTGGCTTCCAACAAGAACTTCTTATCTGCAGGTTGACACAGTAGCCCTTGTCTTGAATGCTACTACACAGCGGAGGAGAAAGCTCTACAAGGGCCGTGAAGACCAGGGCCTCACTGTGATGCTCACCGGGGAGAACTAGGTTTGGTTCCATTCAACCACAAAGAATGCAGCCCGACCCTCAGACCCAGAGGCACAGAGCTGAAAATTTTAGGGGAGCAGCACTCAGGGCAGTGACTCAGGCCTCCATGGCAATGTGTCCCCCAGGCAGTGTGTCTGCATAAAATTTAAACTGAGCTGCATACTGCTGACTGTGTGCGATTTTACCCATGGCCCGCTGGCCCTCACAGCTGAGCACACATTGGTATCACCGAGAGGGCTTGTTAAACCGTAGGTCCCTGTGCTCCTGGCCTTGGTGTTCTAGGTTTAGTAAATGTGAGATGGAACCAAAGTCTGCATTCTTAACAGATCCAGGAGAGCCCTGTTGCTTATTTGGGAGCTGTGCTTCGAGACCACTGAGCTCAGGCAATGCAGTGGAAGCTTCCTTTCTGTACTAAAACGTTCACGGAATCACAGGATGTCAAGGCCTGACCTACACCTTAGCCCCAAAGAGTCTGTATCCTTCAGCCAGAGGCTCAGTTGCTTTGGGCTTCCACGACTGAGCCTGTGAGCGGCTTGAGGGCCTCTCGAGGCCTAATCCTCCTTCTCCTACCTACTGAAGAGTCTTAAAATGTGCAGGTCGGTTCTGTGATGGATGTAAGATGAGGGCAGGACTTGCTGTTTTTCTGTCTGAGGTCAGGTGTCCACGTTCTCATCGACACTGGGACTTCGAGGAGGCCTGTGGACACAGCTTCCTGGGTCTGGATCGCTGGGACTAAGTCACCTGTGGGCTGTGAGCTCTTGAGTTCAGGCCGAGCTCCATCTAGGATGCCAGGCTCCTTGCGATCCTCCTTCCAGGACATCCTCTTGGACGCCCTGCAGCGTTGAGCTCCGTGGTCTCCAGGAGCACTAGGTCGAATGTGAACACACCCAACTGCTGGGAAGCAAGCCCCAGGAGATGCATCTAAAGAGGTACAGAGAGAGCACGCAGACCCGTGCTGCCTAGGACGCACCCTTGTGTTGGACTCCAGCCCCGGAGTGGGTCTTTGCCTCACACTTGCATGGACGTATGTGCGGCCCGTTTGCATTGATGTCCAACACAAGGAAGGGTAGCATGCAGTGCAGGTGTTCTCCAGCTTCTGCCGCTTGTAACTAAGAAGACGGCAGCACCCGAGCATGGTGGTGGCACCTGTAGTTCCAGCACTCTGTGCGGTCAGCAGACAAAAGAGGAACACTTGTTAACTCAGTACATGTCTGTAGTACATGAACTTGACAGTGTGCCCTGTACATGATGGGCACTTTCATTTCCTATTGCGTGACCTATTCTTTCTCCCAAAATGTCAGGATTCTCTTCAAGAGAGCCCTGTATTTGTTGCTATTCTAATTTTCAGATATTTAAACTATTGTCTGGCAATGCAGTTCCCTCTCCACATTAAATTTATACCCAGGAACTTTGCTCAGTTCCTTAGTTCCAACATGTTGCCTGTAGGCTCCTCTGCAATCTCTGTGTAGACTGTTAACACAGAAATCGTGACACTTTTATTGATGCTTTTCTGGTTAATGAGTGTTTGTATTTCTCTCTCACCTTACTGAGCCGGCTAGGACCTTGAAGACAACACTGAAGAGAAAGAAATGGTGTCTGTGTCTTGTTTCTGAGAGAAAAGATAATAATTTTGGGGTTTCACTACTGTTTACGATCTTCATAATAGATAAATATCAAATTTATCAGATCAAGGATATTTCTTTTTCTTCCAGGTTTTTCTCATAAGTAAATATTAATTTTTAATGCTTCTTTGCATCTATTGGGACCATAGTTAAACTGTTATCATGGCATAGTATATTACATAGTGATTTGTGTAATGTTGCCAAAGCTAAATCAGTAAAATAAATTGGCTATCACAATGTATTATTTTATAAATTGTAGGATTTACCTCACTAAGATTTTTGCTTAGAATTTTGCACTTTGAATAGGATGGTCATCTGATCACCCATTTGTATACTACTCCTTTCTTGTTTTGATATAAAGAATTTAAGATTCATACGTGTGTTTATGGAAGATCCACATTATTATCAAGAATGAGGACTGATTACAGTACAGGTGACTTTGTTTTCTTTATAATACTGTATGTGTACATAGGTAGAGTGAAAAGAAAATTATTTGGGGGGCACAAATAGAAGCCAGCGCAGACTCTGTCCGGCGGCGCCTCATTCAGGGAACTGCCGTGGAGTGGGGGTCAGGCTTTCCGGCGTGGGAAGGTGCCCGAGCCACTGTCCCGGCAGCAGGGCTAAGTGGCAGTCTCCCCTTCGAGTGAGAGGAGGTCGGAGGTTGTCGTGTTGTGTGTTCCTCGCCTGATAACCATCAGAACTATATTTTCCAGGGACTGTTCGTGCAAGCCTTTCATTTTGCTGTCTATTTAAAATCCTGAAGTAGAGGATGTAGTTGGCCACAGAGGGAAGAGGCAGTACAGTGAGAGGACAAGATCAAATGGTGACCCTCTGCTATGTTTGTTTACGTATTTTTCCAGTAGTCACATAGACATAGGTAGATGAAGACTGACAGATAAAGTAATCAAAATATAGGCATGTCCCATACATCACTATAACTCTCACCATTTTGTACGACTGATGAGCACCAATATAAGCTTGAAATAAAAACAAAGTAAAACAGAAAAGAACTACAACCGTAGGAGTGAGGCTGTGCACTCCTCCCCATGTGCCACGTCGTCCCCCTCCCTCTGCTACACGCGTCTCTTCCCAGCTTCTGGACAGCATTTGTGGAAATCACATGTGACATGAGAACAGACACGATATAAAGCTGGTAAAGTGTTTTAGTTGATCTACTCTTTAAAAAAATTTTTTTTCTTAAGGGAAAGAGCCAAAGAGAGAGAGAGAGAGAGAGAGAAGGAAAGAGAGACCGAGTGAGGGAGAGAGGCTTTGCGAGTAGAACTGGGAGTGGGGCGCATGGGAAGTAGAGAGCGGGAAAGGCAGTTTTAGGACTATCAGTTTTTCCGTGAATGATACAAGAAGGCAAAGATAAATAGAGAAAATTAGGGAGCAGGTTTTCTATGCGTAAAG
Organism: Petromus typicus; assembly: GCA_004026965.1. Lineage (NCBI taxonomy): Eukaryota > Metazoa > Chordata > Mammalia > Rodentia > Petromuridae > Petromus > Petromus typicus. The sequence continues at coordinate 26,269 of PVIR01005197.1, forward strand.
GCTGAATAAAATTTTTTTGTAGGCTCATCTTAACCAGCCATTTCAAAGCTGTCCATGTGAGACTCTAGTTATATTTAGATTATTTACAAAAATGTGCTGTGGGAATAGAAGGCTTACACACAGCAGTTTTTCTGTTTACTGACGTTTCTTGCTTGGAACATTAAGTACATATTGGTCTATGATACAAACAGACAAGAGGAGACAAGTCTCCCTGAATTATTCCCATCAGTCATTATTGTTAATCAGAGCAGAACTACTGAGTACAGATACAAGACAAGAATTTCCCCAACTCCCATAAGTTCTGTGAGACTCCACTGGGGCCCAAACCTCACCAAAATAATTCTTTTTTTTTTTAGGTTTTTTGAGACAGGGTCTCGCTTTTTGTGGTTCAGGCTGGCCCTGAGCTCAGCCTCAAACTCACATCATAATCCTCCTGCCTCTGCCTCCCGAGTGCTGGGATTACAGGCGTGAGCCACCACACCCGGCACTGTGGTATGTGGTACTGGTTGCTGCTGGGTGTGGGTCACCACACCCAGTATTGTTATGTGGTTACCGGGGAATCGTACCCGGGCCCTTGCGCTTGCAAGACAGGCACCGGAACCACTGAGCTAACTCCCCGGCCCACCAAAATAATTCTTATTCAGAGTTTTAGTGTCGACTCATGAGCAAGGGTTCTTCTTTCACTCAACTCTTCCCCGTTAGTGTCTTTTGTCTGTGGAAGGTGATCCCTAACTGTAAAGTGCTGAGGAGGGGTCCCGTGTGTGTTGAGCAGACGGAGGAAATGCTGAGTTTGACGATAAGGTGTGTAGCGGTAGCTGTTGGTCTCTGTAATTAACCTCAGTCAGCACTCCGGAGCACCCCGGCCCCTCAGGGACCCCAACTCTGCTGGAAGGGGCTTCCCTTGCCTTCTTTGGGCAGCGTGGGTAGTTAGTGCTTCTGGGGAGCGCCTGCAGCCACGGTGGGCAGGGGTTGCTGGGTGTACAGCCCAGTTTCCTCGCTCCCCACTAGGGCTAGCTAAACAGTTCCCACCCTCTGCGAGTCCTCATTTTGGCTCAGGCTCCATTGGTCTGTGGTAATTTACTTACACTTCTGCTTCACTGGTTTAATTCCTTCCTGTTTTTCTTCACCCTATTCCCTTATTGGAGCTTTCTGGGCTCCCTTGTCTGTTTAAAACTACTCGCACTAAATATTCTTAGCCCAGGGCCCATGTCTGGGTCAGCCTTCCGGAGACGGGTGGGCAGGGCAGGTGTTTGAAAGTGGGGTAAGAACATCAAACACGAGCTTTGCTCACTGCTCCACGGGGACTCAGTTCCGCTCTGCCTTCTCCTGTATCCTTGGTCGGTGGTGAGCTTTGCAGAGCAGCGTTGGAGCTCTGGGTAACCAAGTTGAAATAAAAAGACAGTGTCCACAGGATGAACATCTAATGGATGTGATCACTCTGAGAAGGACGAAGACTGAGGGAAGTTTGCATTTTCTACAGCACTCAGAACAGATTCCCATTTGCAATTGATTTCTCAACATTCTACTCATTCCCTCTTACCCCTTAGCTTCATAAACCTGGAGAATTATCTACTTGGGCTCCAGGGGCATGCCTTTGTCCTGAACTGTCCTCTCTTAAACCTGGACAGGAAAGGTTTGTGAAGTTATATCTAGTGTTCTAATAGTCTCCCTGAGCATCTTCTAGATTGTGAAATGGTTACATAACTGTAGCCAGAAAACAACAGGAGGTAAGGGGTTGCCTGCCAGTCTACATTCAGTGCCTTTTGATATCTCAGAGAATACTTGAAATTGTGACACTAATAGAGCAAAATTTTAATGCATAATTGAAATAGTATCCTTTTGAACCTCACTGAATTTTTTATGTGTGAATTTTTAGAGCTCAACTGGGTTAAAGTTTCCCTCCTTGAATCTCTTGGAAAAAAGAACACTATGTAATCATATTTCTGCCTGTATAAGCCACCATCAATACCCTTTCCGGGTGGGATCTGACAGTGACCCCGTGGCAGCCATTTTGTCCTTGGAACTGAGATGCTCCTGCGGGTCGCCCCTCGCGCACCAGCCTGCCGTCACCACCTGGTGCTCTTCCCTCCAGCTCTGTGCCCGCCTTCGAGCAGCGGGCTCGTCGTCTACGGCGTGCTGCATCTTTGTCATCGTTAGAGTCCATTGTTAGACAACTTAACCCAGCGTCCGTGCTCAATAAGTGAGCGTCAAATTCAGTTTGAAGAGTCTTGTGAACCCAGCTGACTGCCGGTGGTTGACAGTCGTCTTCTCACGGAGGCAAATGAACAAAGATCTTGAACTTCCCAGCTTTAATTACGACCTTCTGTAGCTGGTGTAAAAACCCGAGGGTCTTCTCTTCTTAGCAATATTCTGTGCTTTAGACGCTGCAGTTTCATCTTTCCTCGATCTCTTTTCATGTTTCATGTCGTTTTACTGGATTTCCATAGACAGAACTATGTAGGAAGGTCAGACTGACTTAAAATGTGTGGCTAAGTGAGGCCTAAAGTTTCAGAACATGAAAAAGAGAATTTCAAAAGTAAGATTTTATGTTTGTGGAAGCTCACGTGAATTCTGTTCCATTTAGCCAGCATTAATTTAATTTTGTCAGCAGAGGATTGTGACAAGCATTTGGAGAGGCTCAAAGGTTAGTAAGAGTCTCTAAGAAGCAACTAATTTTTTTTTAAAGTTTGCCATCTTTGTATAGCACAGTGATTGACAGGGATAGATGGGCAGGTTTGGGGAATGCCATGTGTCAGAAATTACCTATGTACCTTGGAAAAGCACAGAGTATGTATGTTTACATGGCATAAAATGAAGATGCACAGAGAGGAGTTTAAGGAGGTCCCAGGAACAGTCAGGGGACTGGGAGAAATTTCACTTTTTACTTTCTTCCTTTCAAGCAGTTAAAGTTGGTAATTTTCTCAGAGTGTAGCATTACTTTTCTTTAAATAAACACGTTTTAAAAAGTAAACTACACGGAGAGCTTCAGCGCCTGCACCCTGCTGAGGTGGTGCATGTGCAGAGATGGCTGCCTTGGCATTTTCTCCTACGTGGCCTGCCATTCCACCCACCCTGTGAATGGCAGTGGATGTGCCCTCAGCCAGCTCTGCAGGCAGCACCCTCAGTGTCAGAGCACGACAGGCATGAGAGCTGTGCTGTGGAGTACCCACGTCAGCCCCATGAACAGGCCAGTTGGAAGATGTATGTGCTCTGGCAGCAGATTTCTGCAGTTCGTGTGACAGAATCTATTTTCTCCCAGCCTGGAGGCCCGAAATCTGGAGTCAGGATGCTGGGTGCGCTCCCCCCGGAACCCTTGGAAAGAGCGCTCCAGCCTCCAGCTCCTGAAGCCGGGCTGGGCCTGGTCACTCCAGCCAGGCTCTGCCTGTGACTGCCTTGCTCCTGCTTTGTGCCTACCTCCGGGACAGCCCTTCGGGCTCCGGTCCCACGTGGGCCGTGGCGAGAGCATCGAGACCTGGCCAGTGTAATCTAGGGAAAAGGACCCCTCCTCGCATCTGTGGCCAGGACAGTGACAGTGATGGCTGTGCTGAGGATTGAGATGCAAATAGATTTGGAAGCGAGAGCGCCCTTTTGCCCTAGTCTGCCACCGAAGATCACTGAGACTTCAGAGGGTGGGTGAAAAAACTCTTCGGTGTTTTCAATTCAGCGGCACTTTCAGCTGAATGCAGCCGATAGTCTCAGCTCAAGCAGAGGGTGAAGATCAGTGGCGCAGCTGGAGCCGGCCAACCCAGAGTCAGGAGGGATAAATGATCATTTTCAGCCATAACTTTGGGGGCGGTTTGCTATGCAGGAATGGATAACTGAGGCCTGTATCCTTATTTCTAGATGTGTTAAAGAAAATTGTCCTTTTTTTGTCCCTATCAATACATTTCAGCTCTTCCCTGATCTTGAGTGTCTCCCTCAAATTAAAGTTTAATAATGAAACAGTATAGTTTTGCTTTTATTTATCCTTTCTTACACATTGGTCTACTTTTTAGTCTCTTTTTTCCTTCTTAGACCACAAAGTGGCCAAAACATTTCAAGAATCTCATTCTAGCTTTCTTCTACTTATAAATGTCCCAGGTCCTGTTTAGACAACATCAAGCACAGCACACACGGAGTCGGCCTGGGCCGGACGGGTCCTCCTGGCCACGTGACGTCAGCAGTTCCACCCCTTGAGCCTCGCAGGGACTAGGCCATCCGCACTCTGGACGAGAGCGGGAGATGTGTGCAAGCAGTGGGTCTGAACAAACACTGTTTCTCATTTGCCCAACACCGTGATAGTGGAAACAGAGCGGCCTATCTCTTCGTGCCAGGAAACAGTGGGAGAAAAAGGAAGAAGAGAACTGGCTGGAAAGAGAGAAGACCCAGAGGACGCTGAGACATCTCAACCCAGAGAATAAACGAGCGTAGACTGATGCATGCGTCCAGACAGAAATGCTGGTCTGTGTTGTTCCCGGGCCCGCCTTCTCCCCCACTAATCTCTCTGGGCCCAGGAGTGCTGATACCCTTCATTTACTGCCCTTCCTCCACCTCCCCCTCTTGACAGAGCTTCTTATTTATCTACAGCCTCCCAGGAAGTAGGAGGAAAGGAGAAACTGACAGAAATCAAGTCCCTTTGGGTCACAGACATGTACTAGTAGAAATATTCCTCTAAAGTTTATAGGAATGAGACATGTCACGTGCCATGCAAGTCCTTCTCCACGTATGTCTCCCATGGGGAAGTGGTGTCTGTGTTCCTGCCTTGCGTATCTTGGTGGCTCATGAACCCCTCAGCCAACAGCACAGCTGTCCCTTGATACCCACAAGGGTTGGTTCTAGAGCCCCTGTGGAGACAGCTCCAAGGGTGCTCAAGTTCCTTACATAAAAGGGCGCGGTAGGTACTGTGCCTAGCCTATACCCTTTCTCCTACAAATACTGCAGATCACCTCTAGATTATTTATAAGAGCTAATAAAACGTGCATGGTGTACAAGTTGTTAGTTATACTGTGTGGTGTCAGGAATAATAATGTGGAAAAAAATCTGTATGTTCAGTATGCACGCAGTTTTCTTCTAAAATTTTTTGACCCACACTGTTGAATCTGCTGATGTGGAATCTAGTTAGTTATGGGGCTGGCAGAGCTGCAGCACTTTCCAAAAGGGACCCGGGCACCCTGTCCTGGAACCAGCTGGTCCCACACAGACACTGGGGGTGACGCTGAAGCTTCTGACCCTAGTCATCTGCCTGGTTCTCTGAGGACACTCACTACGGAGGAAGCCGACTAGGAAGGAGGACTGGGGGACGCTCCCCAGCCACCCTGGGGTAGAGCCCAGGCAGCCCCGAGGAGTCCAACCCCAGCCACCCCTGGGGCAGCTGCGCTCCGGCCAGGTCTGAACTTGGAATGTCTGCATTTGGTCTGGACAACCATAGGTGAAATGAAATGGTCCTGATAAATCACTGACATTTTGCAGTCATTTGTCACATAGCAATACTTCATCAGGATGGCCAGGCCACTGGGCTGCACTGACCTGGGCAATATCTGCTGTGACTCCATCATAAAATACTGCCTTGAGGGATCGGGCCTTGGTTGGCCAGATCTCATCTCCAGCTGAAAGATGAGACCTAGAGTTTTGTGAAATCTCCATTCCTTACGACTGGACGCTAATGAGGAGGTGTTGAGTATGACAGTGCTCATCACGCCACAGCTGGGTGGGCCCTGACAGCTTTGGGAGCTGCCTCTGTCACTGGAGACCTGATCCAGCCCGCCCTGGAGACAGTCCTGGCCTCCAGCTTCCTGCAGGGGCGGATTAGCATCTGAAAACCTGTGCAGGCAGCGGCAAGGTTTGTGTAATCCCAGCTCTGAGCCAAGCAAACTGCCTTTTCTCTTACTTCAAGGCTGCCTGGAAAATGACTCTTAAGGCAGTATTGTCCCTGGAGTTTTGACTGAGAGGAAATGAAAGAATTTGGGTGGATAAAGGAGGGGAAAGGGGAGATTCCTGGAGAAGAGTTTGCCAGTTTTGTCTCTAATTCAATTTAAAAATGAAAAAATTGCATCAACAAGTATCTTACTGAATTTTTAAGTGTTGGGGGAGAAGCCCTTCCTTTTCTTTCTGTTTTCAGTTAGGGTGTCGGTGACTCATGATGGTCCCATTCCTGGGGGTGGGGGGAGACACGCGCATGCGCATCACTTCGCATCACTCCAAGTCCCTTTACTCCTCTCCCAGCCTTCCACCCCACCCTTGCCCCTTCTCCAAAGAGTCCTTTTGTTGTGGCTATTTCTGTGTGCTGAGGATATTTACCTTCTCTGTTACTGAGGAGGAAGGAAGGGCGTTATCCCTCTGGATCAGTTTTTTTTAATTGAAATCTTTATTGGTACATTATATATACACATCATGATTGCACTCCACAATGGGGATTTGTACCAGTATAAGACACAACTTAATTCTCATTTTTTCCCCATAGCCCTACCCACCCTACCACCCCCCCAAATACATAAAATTTGTCTCCTTTCTTGTTTGTTATAATCTCGTTATTTTTCCCCCTTCACCCTAATTCACTTTGAGTATTTTCTATTTCACAATATATAACATACAATTCTAGAACTCATTTACATCTTTATTTTCTCATACCAGAGAAAAGATGTTATATTTACATATCTGTGACCTATTTATTTCACTTATGAGGATATCCTCAAGATATGTCCATTTAAGTATAAGTGATTCAAACTCATCATTTTTTATGGCAGAGTAATACTCCATTCTGTAGAAGAACCACAGTTTTTTAATCCAGTCTCCAGTTGATGGACACTTGGGTTATTTCCAAGATGTAGCAATCACAAACTGAGCTGCTATAAACATGGGTGCACATATGTCACTGTGATATGAGTTTTAATTCTTGTGTGTATACACCTAGCAGAGCGATGGCCGGGTCAAATGGGACCTCCAATCCTAGCTTTTTGAGGAATCTCCACACTGATCTCCACAGGAGTTGTATGAGTCTACACTCCCACCAACAGTGGAGAAGGGTTCTTTCTTCTCCACAGCTTCGCCAATATTTGTTGCTGGCTAATTCTAAAATGGCAGCCATTCTATGTGGAGTGAGATGAAATCTCAGTGCTGTTTTCATCTGCATCTCTCGAATGACTAATGACATTGAGCATTTCTTCATATGCTTCTTAGCTGCTCTTACTTCTTCCTTTGAAAAATATCTGTTCATTTCAGATGCCCATTTTTGAATTGGGTCTTTAAATTGGATGGGCTGATTTTTTTCAGCTCCTTATATATTCTAGATAGTAACCTTCTGTCTGAGGAACAGCTGGTAAAGATTTTTTCCCACATTGTTGGTTGCCTTTTTGCTCTGTTGGTGGTTTCCTTTGCTGTGCAGAAGCCTTTTAAAAGAATGGGGTCCCATTTGCTGATTTCTTCTGCCAAATCCTGTGCTATAGCAGTTTTGCTCATGAAGTCTTTCCCTAAGCCAATGTCTTCAAGAGTTTTACCTAACCTGTTTTGCAATAGGTTTAGAGTATCTGTTTTAATATTTAGGTCTCTTATCCACTTTGATTTTGGCTTGGTACACAGTGAAAGAGCTAGGTCTAGTTTTAATCTTTGGCAAGTTAAAGCCCAGTTTTTCCAGCACCATTTGTTAAAGAGGCTATCTTTCCTCCATTGAGGATTTTTGGCTCCTTTGTCAAAGATGAGGTGGCTTAGTGTATCTGGAGTAGTTTCTGGGTCTTCTAGTCTACTCCACTGATCCTCAGGTCTGTTACTTTGCCAGTACCATGCAGTTTTTATCACGGTGGCTTTATAGTATAGTTTCAGGTTTGGAGTTATAATACCCCCCACCATGTTCCTGTTGCTTAGAATTGCTTTAGCTATTCTAGGTCTTTTGTGGTTCCGGATAAAAGTTTGGATTTTTTTTCTCTAGATCTGTGAATTTTTTTTTCAAACTTTCTTCAGGGTTAAAATGTGAGCTGCTGGCCCAGTTCCCAGAATGAGGGATCTGTGTCTATAGTGAGGGGCACAGAAAGGACAGCACAGGAGAGATGCCCATTGCAGAGCCCAGACTGTGCATTGTGAGCTGACAAGACATTGTCCAGCTGGGGACAGCTTCACAAAACCTGAGGCATCATCCTTGGACGCAAGTCAAGCGCTTGTTGTATCTGTGACCTCGAGCTTCCTCTACCTCTTTCAAAGAGAATAAATATGCTAGTTTATTGTTGAGCTCACCCTGGAAGTATTCTGCAAAGTATGTTTCAGGATGGTTAGTGCTTTAATCACTTATGTTGGAGTTATTTTGGAAATGGCACAAAGAAGAAGTGATGAAATGTTCTGTCCCTCCTTGGTAACTTCACATCAGCTTAGTCTCCCACATAAGCAATGTAACCTAGTAAATATGCATTTTCTACACATGTTTGTATATGTATGTGAAGGCTCACTATACATGCTAGTCGGGACTTACTTGTTTTCACGTGACACCCTGACCCAAGTACTCAACATTCCATGGCTGTCCTTGGTATCTCCTCATTCCTTCCTGTACTGGCAGTATTTCCTATTGTGTGTATTTCACAACATATTTAGCTGGTCCCTTGTTGATGAGGAATTGCATTGTCTCCATAGTGACTTTCTTTTGAAGTACTTTCGATTCTGTAATATGTGTAAGTGAGTTCTGATCTTGTCTTCAGGACTGATTAATCAGCATTTGAAGAAGTCCAACCAACAATCAACACTTCCAGGCTGATGATTTAGTACCCCCGGTATCCTAATTAAAATCTACACTAGCATTTGTTAGTTAGCATAGAAGAAGAAATGAGTAGACTTCAAAATAGGTGGCTAGTTAGGAAGATTATGCATTTCTCATTATCTTTATAGAACTTGAGCTCAGTCTAGGCACATGCTGTGAAGAGGTCAATTCACCTGACAAAGTGTCAGGGGACCACAAAGTCACCTGGGTCAGAAAAGCTAGCAAAGTCTGACTTTCTGGGAAGCTACTTGATCCTACTTTATCTCCTCATCTGTTCAGGCTGCTATAACACAAGACCGCAAGCTGGGTGGCTTGCAAACAGCAGAAATGTGCTGGCTCCAGTCCTGAAGGCTGAGAAGTCCAAGACCACATCACTGCAAAGCCATTGCTTCACGGGGCCTGCTTCCTGCTGCCTCAGTGGGCCTTTTCTCCTGAAGCCCCGGGTGGCTGGAGACCAGGACCCTGCAGGGCCCTGTTCTAAGGGGACTAGTTCCCTTTGTGAGGGCTCTGTCCTTTGGCTGCTGACCCCCAAAGCCCTAGGTCCTAGGCCTTCTGTGCTTTGCAGGGAAGAACGTCAACGGCATGAGTTCACGGGTGGTCATGGGCATTTCAGACTGCACAAGCGCTCTGCGCGCTTATCCTCTTGGTCCAGAGAAAACATAACTGCTGTCTTTAGGGTCAGAGACTTAACCATGACCGTAGTCTCAGGAAGTGGTTGCACAGAGGCTTCGCCTGTTCGTGAGCTCACTGAGCGTGATGGCAGAGACCTGCTGGAAGCACCGTGGTTTCTCATCCCTCCTGGCCTTAGAGGGACCCATTTCCAGCCTGCCTTGCCATCAGCTGTGCACACGCACGGCTTTCTGCCCAGTGGGATGTGGGTGGACGTGTGTGGGGTACTCGGGCCTGGCCACACAATCTTCCACTCAGGTTCCTGTCACTTCTTGGTGCCAAGGACAAGCACCGTAGTTGGTGGGAGGCCAGACTTCTCTCAGCCTGGATCTTTGAAAGAAGAACTAGAGTTCTGTTGTGCCTGCCCACTGGGCCCCGAGATTTTCCTTCTGTAACAGCTGGTATGACTTTGACCCACACTCCTGTCACAGGGCTCACATTTGCTCAGCACCAGATCTTCAGACTTCATTGTGGAAGGAGAGAGTTGCTTCAGGGCTCAAGGGATGCTGAGAAGTTGTGGAAGGACCTTGGAAACTGGCCGGTGGTGGGTCTTCAGGTTTTTAGAAATTGATTTTTTGATCTGGGTCTTCGATCTAAGTTTTATTTAAAACTTAACCAAATTTATAGTAAAATCCTAACAGGAAAACAGATAGTGATATGTTCATGGTAAACACCCTGAATGTTCAGTTAACTGGCTGACTGATGCATGCTTTCAGTGAGGGTCTGGCTGTCTGACTGATTAGCTGCATGGCTGTCTGACAGCCTGTCTGTGTATCTGGTGTGCTGAGTGTCTGTCTGACTGACAGTCTGGCTGCCTACCTATTTGCGTGTCCATCTGACTGAGCATCAGTCTGACTGTCAGACTACCTGCCTGCCTGACTGACAGACAGACTGACTGATGGACTGGCTGAGAGGGCTGGGCCATCGTGCAGTAACTATATATAACAGAGGATGTTGAGTTGTATCTCCCTCCCAGCATCCAAGATTTTAGTTTCTCAGTAAGAATCTGATCATTCTTGTGAAATGGAATTAAATATCGCTGAAGGAAAAGGAGTTCATAAATCTATACTATCATTTGCAGATGTCTGATCAAACAAAATTAAAAGTCAATCAAATGCAAAAGAATAATGAAAGTATTTTGAAAACTCTAGAAACTTCCTAAAGCAAAGCCAGCTGTCAGCTTCTGCTGCCCTCTCCTCAAGATCTACGTGAGGCACAACTGTGACCGAAACGAAGATCTTTTCCAGAAGTTTCCTACTGAAGTGTGGGGAATCTTCTCAGGGTCCGGAAGCTCACTCTTTTCACTCTTTCCTCTCTCAAGACAGGGATGGAGGAAGTTAGGGAGGGAGGGAGGGAGGGAGGGGGGCAGGAGAGAGAGAGCAAGAGAGAGAGGGAGCACTCTGATAGCCATTCCTTGATATTTGTTAACTGATCGACTGATTATATTTTGACTAGGACTCACATTTCTCAGATCTACGCAAAAGTTTCAGGCACCAGCCGAAAGGAGAGGAGATCCCAAGTCTGTGTAGTTGCTCTGAATGTAATACTGGCCTTTCCTCCACTGTGGGTGAGCACCCCAGCCCCAGGGCCCCGAGCTCCCCTGGACAGTAGTGCAGGGGTCTGAGCATTACAGAGGCCAGTGCATCACCGGGGTTGTTTGCACAAGGACAATCCATGCTCTAGGACTTTCTCCTATCATCCCTGATCCGTCATAGTGAGTCTTCTTCCTTCTCTACATCAACCCTCTCCCTCTTCTGGCTCATCTAGTCCAGGTCTTCAAGACTTAGACCTTCCCATTCCAAGGAATGTTGACAATGCAATGATTAATAGTTTTTATCTTTACCTTATGCCCCAGCTCTGCCTCTGGAAGCATTTGGTGAGTTCTGTCATCATTCCAGCTCAGCGAGTTTCTTGTGACAGCAGCCATGTGACCTTACTGTGAGCATCACTGGACTCTGAGGGCAGGAGAACAAGGGCCAGGGATCGGAGCCATCCTGCCAAGCTCTTTGACTCCTTGTGGCCTTCTGCAGAGCCGCTGGCTGGTCATCTGGGCCCTCAGTACTGAGCCACTTCTGCCTGACGGCCAGTCCTTGGCTCCCTCTGCAGCACAGCAGTGAGAAGAGGCTGCTCCCCGGGCTCTGGGGTCCTGAGCTACGCAGAGACACGATGCTGCTCCTGCTGCTGTGCGACTTTAGAAAGGTCCCCAGTGAGCATCACTATGGCCATTGTTTCAAATTGACACAAGGGTTCATCTTCACAGTGTAACATGGTGCTTTGGCATATTTACACCCTGGGTGTTTGACTCAGAGTGGGTACCTGTCACCTCCTTCCCTTCCAATGAGGCTCCTGTCTTTGTCTGTTTTAGGATATGTGATCAGGGACTGTGAATTGGCTTCACTTTCTGCACACTAGATACTGACATTCATTCCTCCTGTCTGTCTGGGACTCAGTGCCATGAAGCAAGCAGCCCCACTACCTTCCCTTGCTCTCCGGTGACCATTATTCCGCTCACAAGTCCTGTGGATCCAGTCTTCCAGATTCCCTGGGTAGGAAAGAAATCTTGTGGTATTTGCCTTTCTGTGCCTGGCTGGTGTTACGATCTCCAAGTCTTCACGTTGCTGCACATGACAGGACTTTGTCCTTTTCAATGGCTGAGTAATATTCTATTGGGTGCATACGTATTTCATTTTATTTATGCTTTTATGTGTCAGTGTATACCTCGGTGCAGTACACATCTTGGCTATAGTGAGCAGTGCTGCAGTACACCTTGGAACATGGTTCTCTCTGTGGAATGTTGGTTTCATTCCCTGTGGACACACAGTAAGGGGCCTTTTGAACTTTCTAAGAAACCTTGCAGTGTTCTGTAGAGGAGCTGCACTAACTTATATTCTCATCAACAATGTGGACTTCTTTCTCCATGTTTTATCAGCATTTGTTCATTTTTTGGTCTTTTTGATTATCTCCCTTTTAACTGGGATGAGACAAAAATGCCCTGGTTTTGATTTGAATTTTTCTGATGACTAGTGGCATAGAACTGTTTTCCATGTATGTGCTGGCTATTTCTAAATCTCCTTTTGAGAGATGTCTATTTCAATCATTTGTCCATTTTAAAAGTTAGGTTATTTTTATAATTATTTTTAATGTGTCATTGGTGTCTTCCATACTTTCCACTGCCCAGCATTTTTAAGGGAGGGAGTTTCATTAATTTTCTGATTATAACGGCCTTTATTCTTGCCAGAAGCTGATAAAAATAAATGCAAAATGGATAAAATAGATTATATTACTTTTAAAGTGTAGTTATTAATGTAAAAAACAAATAGAGTGGTCTTCATGAGACCAAAAGCATATTCTCTTGTTTTTGTCTTTGAGGACTTATATCTTAGGAAGTAGGTTAAAAGTTTACCATAATACATTTTGGTTATCTGTTCAGCGTCAAATCTAGGATCGCTAAGTCTTATCAGAACATTTTTATGATTCAGGGAGGTTATCTCCATCTTCATATAGTGATGAAGACGAAATCCAGACCTCAGGAAGGCCGGAACGGAGTGGTTAAGTTAACATCAGTCAGCCTGACCTGCAAGGCCGACGTATCCGCAGCTCTCAGGGTCTGAGCAAGACGATGTCACGGAGCCCTGGACCTTCGGCGCTTGGCAGGCAGATGTGGGCAGACAGAAGATTTCGTTGAGATAGCAATTCATGTTGGAGTCCGTGGTTCCTTAAGTTCTTTGAAACAGGAGGAAATGCCAAGCAGAAGTCTCAGTTAACCATGGTCCACCTGGGGGTGGATAAAAAGATCACCGAAGTCCCCTTTCCTTCCACTGTCTTCCCGACGTAGTCAGAGTCCTGGAGCAGACCTGGCTGCCTGTGCTCTCTTTTTATAGTAGTGCGGAGAAAAATGAGAAAGAACCACGGTGGTCAGGAGAAGGAAGGGAAGGCGCAGAGGCCAGGTATGGCCAGTCCACAGGGTTAAACGTGCATCAGAGTTTTACCAGTTCTGCGTCTCTGTCACTAACTCGTTCATTTCTTACAAACCAGCCTGGCGTGGGGTTCGCGGCCATAAACCAGGAGGCTGAAGCAGGAAGATGGCTAGTTGGACAAATCAGCGAGACCCTCTCTCGGAAATAAGCAATAAAAAGGACTGGAGACATGGCTCAGGGCGAAGGCTTTGGGCTCGAACTTTAGTACCTCAGCAGAAGTCTAGAAACCAGGCGCTCTTTCTACTTCGGATCAGAAATCTTGTTTCTCATTGCGACATACATCTGTATTTGGATTTTGTTTTGTTTTTCTTTTTATGTGGATTGAGCTTGGGCCCTTGTGCTTCTAAGGTGGGTGGAGTATTACTTGGGCTAAACCACTGGGCCTTGGATTTGGATTAAAAAAAAAAATCAAGAACTTAATACCTGACAACTGTGTCCTTTCCAGGCTGAATCTTGGAGCCTACATGATATCTCCCCGTAACTCTGTGGAAAAAGAGCTCTTTGGTTCTGCAGCGAGCTCCTGAGGCCTAGGGAAACCCTGAAGCCTCCCAGGACTTGTCTGACAGAGGGAGTAAGCCAGCCCTCCAGCAAGCAGCAGGCGCCTTGCCAGGCCCGTGGCCTTTCCACGGGAGCTGATCTGTGGGAGAAGGCGGGCCCACTCCCTGCCTTTATTTCTGTGACAGAGTCAACAGGACACAACGTACTGTGAGGTGCTGGTGTCCATCAGGACCAACTTGCCCTTCGCCTGTGTGGTAGGCAAGACTGACTCGCCCTTAGGTGGGGCCCGGGTAGAGGCTTTGCGCCAGTGTCCCCTGCCTGCCCACACTGGCCGAGAACCAGGAGGACTGCGGAACTCCGCTTGCCAGGGCTCCACTGTACCGGGGCTGACAGCAAAGGGTCCCCTTGCTGTCTGCATATGACAGTGATCAGGCAAAGCCCCAAATATGACTGCATTTGGCAGACAGCCATGAGCCAAGCTTGGGCATGAGCTGTGGCCAGAGTCTGGCTGGTCGCTCGGGAAGACTGTGCAGGAGCTAACCTGGCGTTCAGGGGCTAATGCTGCCATTGACTGGCCTGACAACTTGGGGGCAGTCAACCCTCTTATTCCTAGTTATTCATTTCCACCAGATTACTATCAGGGGTGTGCTAGTGATTTACTAAAGGAACACACTGCTGTTGAAAACAAGACCCTCAAAGCACAGAGGCAGCTCTCTGTCAGACTATAAATGACCTGTGAGGAAGAGTTTCTCCTACACTTCTTACTTCTTAATTGGCCGCTCCTGTTGCTACTGGGACATTTCCAAGCAAGCTGTCCCTGCCAGACAGCCAGCAGTTTATGGGAATAAATGTTAGCTGAATTCTCATGCTTTACTCTCCAACAAGGACAAGCACACCTTCCAAGCTCTTGTAGAGAAACTCCAGCAGGTTGGACCCATCTTGGCCTGAAGTTAAGCATTCCTGGTCCTATAGAAATCCATTAAACACCCCAAGGCCACAGCCTCCATTAATAACTGGTAACGAGGACCTGCTAACTTCGGGTTTGTGTGTCACGGCCTCTGCCCCTTGGCAGCCTCAGCCCTTCACGCTGTAGGGGAAGAGCGGCTTCCTGCAGCCCTTGTTGGAGAGTGGGTGCCGGGGGCCCTAGCTGCTAGGTGAAAGGGTGGCTGCCTGTGCCACACGGGCCAGAGCGGACCTGACTTTTGACACGTTAGTAATGCCATTGATGATGCGCATATGGGGAAAGCCACTGCCAACGTTTACTTACACAAAATATAATGGTTCTCTTGCTAGTTAGAAATCTAAGTCTTTTCTTAAGTTGTCAGATTAAAAAGCAATTGTCCCAAACAAGCAAACAAAAATACCCAGATTGATCTCAAAGTCTAGATATCCTACTTTTTGGTTATATTTTCCTCTCCACTCTTTTTCCCATTCAAGGTTTCTATATTTGGCACTACAATACTGTGATCCCATCTTGGTAGATTTCCTTTTATAGCATCTATTCCTCTATGAGAGACAGCAGAGCGAAGAAGGGCCGGGCTTTTGAATTTTGGCTGTATGCCAGGTTCTGCACGTGGTCTTGGTGTCCACCTGTAGAATGGTTGGGGCAATTACAGCTGTGCGTGGTTTGGTCACTGGTAGAACTAACCAAGATGATACACGTAAATGTGGTGACTCAAGTTTGTGTCTAGGGCTAACAGACCTGGATCCAGTCCCAGGGCTCTGAGTAGTTCAGTGCCCCTAAAGCCCTTCTTTTGCCCCGGGTCACAGTTTCCTATTAATAAAAAGCAACATGAATTCATCCTTCCTAACTGATAGTGACTCATCCCTCCTGGAAGTGAGTTGTCCTGAGACCTGTGTTGGACTGAAGTAGAAGCCACATGATATGACCTTTCAAGATGGTGACTCCAGCTGGTGGGGTGGATGTCTGGGGGAGGAGTAGACAGGCAGGCAGGGAGAGCGTCCCTGACTGCACACTGTGGGGACTGGGGGGCAGTGGTCCGGAGGAGGAGAGTCCTGTGCCGAGAGCTGGGCGCGCTCTTCCGAAGACGCTCCAGGGCTCATCCATGAGGGGGCGCTGGCGCTCCAGGTTGCCGCGCGCAGCCTGGTCTGAGAGAGAGCTCTTAGCCAGTGCCTTGGGATCCCCGAGCCACATGTCTGGGGTCCATGGCGGCGTGTTGTCAGAGTTGCATCCAGGGAGCCGGAGGGCTCTGTCCTCCCCTAGCCCAGGCTGTCTGTGGTCTCCAGATTCTGGCTGCCAGTGTTAAGCCCACTGCCCAAATGTGGAAAGCTGATCTCCAGGGGCTGTGGGTATTTGTAAAATTAGAACAAATCTGTAACTAATACTGCATTAGAAAGGAGAAGAGGGATGGATCCCTTGGGAAGGGAGGAAATGAAACCTGAGTAGGAGGAGGACTGGCAAGGAGAAGGGAAAACAAGAGAGCAGACTGTCTCCTTGAAATGAATGCTGCCTTGCACCCTACTCACAACTGAGCAGTCTTTTGACCCCAGACCAAAGAAAAGAGACCTAAGGCCAAAACATAATTATCTTAGTTCAACACTGAAGCACCCAGAGAAACGTCCCCTGGTCATTAGGGTCACTCAGTTGATACCACCCCGTTTTATCTTCTTCATCACATTTACTAACTGAAAAAATCCTATTAACTTGCTTATTTACAGCCCATCACTTTTGTTGTGCACTTCCTGGGCCTGAGACCTTGACTTCCTGTTTGAGGACACAGCTTCCGCTTCTGGAAACACTGTTCCCTGCCGTCGCCACCAGTCCGAGTCAGATGAGTGGATGATAAGGCCTGGAGGTGTCAGAGCCGCACATGGTGGACCTGCTCGGTCCAGGGCTTCGCTGAGGGAAACTGACGAGCAGTTCACTGTGCAGTGTTGCAATGTGGTCCAGCGCGTTTGGAGTGTGGGCAAACCGAGGGGACTGCTTTCTTCTGGCCACGGTGCTGGTGGTCGTTTCAGTAGCCATATAACGTCTGTACACACATCATGCACTTAATATTAACTCCTTGATACACACCGTAATTGTGATAGTGTGCCTATATGTAAGAGGAGTTGTCCTAGAATTTGGACTTACTTGGGAAATTCATAGAGATTTTATGTTCTATTGTCTCACCTGTGGAAAGAAGTGATTTTGTGGCTAGAATTTTACAGGAAATCACAAATGTCTTTATTTTTGGATTCGAAAGATTTGACCATTATGCATATAAAATATTGAGTGACTTTGAAATAGGAAAATGATTTTTTGCTTTATTTGGATTATGAGGTCATGTGGCAGGGGAATGTGGCTTCAGGTAAGACGCCCAGGGTTCAGAACCAGCACCTGACGTGGAGATCCTTGGTGGAGATGGAGCTACAAAATGGGTTTTCCGTGGTTATTAAGAATTGTTCCTGCTTTGCTAGTTTCAGGATCAAATATAATCAGGCAGTCCTGAGTGCCAGGGAAGCAATAGATGTTGGAGTGACTGCCGTGGATTTTGTACCAGGCTAGCCTAAAAGGAATGCTTAATATGGTTGTCTCCTGGAGGACATTCAATTCTGCTGAGAAATTATGGCACATTTGTATCTTTTTGGCTCCAGTTAGAGAAAACTCAACTGAAATTGGCAGGGGGAAAAGAAAAGAACCTATCGCTTCATGCAGCTGGCAAGTTTGAGTTGCAGGTTGACTCTGGGCATTGCTGGATGTAAGATCCAAAATAAGACACTTGATTCAGCCTTCCTCTGTGTTTCTGCTGAGCTCCGCCATCCTCCCCGGCTGGCTTCCTTCTTAGGCTCCTTGGGGATCCATCCCCCAGCTCATGCCTGGAAGAGTAAGTCAACACCTTTTTCTCCTCTCTGAAGCCAAGGCCTCCAGGGAGACCTGGCAAGGCCGGTGAGAAGAAGCTGCCCAGTAATAGGAAGATGGCATCTGAGTCCCCCGGGAGAGGGTATGGCTGCTCAGGACAATGAGAAGGGGGAAGAAGCAAATGTACTTGTCACACAAGTACCTCAGGTCTGGAGCCATCTGAGGGTCTGAGAGCCGAGCTCCACGCGGTGGGAGACACGGAACTGTACTGTGAAGAACGGAGATGAGCTGCCCCGGCTCGGTGAACCGAAGGTCTGCAGGCCTTGCAAGTGTCCAGAACAGGGCCGGCAGCTCTGCCGGTTACAGACAGCTGCCTCAGTGGAGAACATCTGATCTGAGTGGCAGATGCTAACCCTGTGTGGGATATCATTTCTAAGAGGAAGCCATCACATCCGCAGCTCATTTATGTTGATGCTTTTTTATTGACCTGCCACATGAGAAAACAGTAATAAAAGCGTTCATTACTAAATGGGGCTTCTCTGGTTGCATCTTGGTGGTTCTTGGGTCATGCCTTGCTACTAGGGTATCGTATGTGGTTTGTTGTGGTGTCAGACTTGGACATAAACCATCTTTATCTAGTCTGTTGGGGTTGGACAATTGCATATGTCAATATTGCTCTGGCATCGGAAGTTCCACCTTCGGTGTTCTGGAGTCTATGGAATCTGGGTTCTCATGGAACTTGTCGATACTCTCATTTATTTGTGCATCAAGTTTAAAAGAAAGCTAATCAGGAAGCATGAGATATCTGTAACCCTCTGGGTGAGGGGATTGATTAATCAGACTCTGGGAGGTGGGTTCTCCCACGTATTTGCTCCCGGGGAGGTCCTCAGGGAGGGGGAGTGGTTGACTGCTTTGCTCTCCCGTCTCGCTAACGGGGTGGAATCAGCCCACTGGCTTGTTCTGTCTGTGTCAGGAACATGAGCTCCTTCCTTCTTCCTCTGCCTGAATGTGCTGTGATTCTTAAAATTTTTAAAATTCTCATCCTCAGAGAATTTCTCAAAAACCAAACTGAACATCTTTCTTTTTTCCTAGAAAGCTTTCTCTCCTCCCAGTGTTTTAAAACATTTTTGTTTTAATATCTAATAATGTTTTCAGATATTTTATATATGACTACTGAATTACAAGTCACGATTAAGTCCATTGACTAAAAGCAAGTTAAAGTTTTACAAGTTTGGGAGCATGCTCAACAGGAGATTCATTCATGACCAGATACGTACTGAGAAGCTTTCCAGTTTAAGCCAGTCTGTTTAAATATTGGTTAATTATTAGTTAGGGCATTTTTGTGCCCAAGTTTAGAGACATTTATATTTAAAACTATTGACCAATTGGAACATGCAGGTGCATGGAATTAACCCATTTAGCAAAAATTCAAGTCCATTTGCACTTGCTGAAAACCCTGATGATTTAATGAAGGTAGAGTTAGGTAACTAACCTGTCCTGAGAGAGGGAAAATGGTCAACATGAATGATTTTGTGAATAATTAATAGCTAATGAAAAATAAATAATGTGATAGGATTTTTATTTTTTAATATAATAACATTTTGATCACTGGTGATTTACACATATACTATACACCACACTAGAGCTTTTAAAGTTCTACTTCAGGATGTTGTACTGATGTGGAACCAGGTGGGAGTTGGTTCGAGAAGCAGATGCCGAGGACGGAACCCCCAAACCTGCCATGCTTACAGTCCACAAGCCGTTACTGTAAGCTGAAGATGAAGCGGTCCTAATGATCCGTCTAAGCTTTAGCTTCTATGAAATTCAAGCCAAAATGCCACTGAACTCTGGAGAAAAGTGTTTCCTCACGTGCATGGTGGGTTGACAGGGCCACTTACTGTGCTCCGGGACTTTGGGGGTGTTATCTCCTCTGCTTAAATCTCAGTTTTCTGCATGTGAAGTGAGGAAAGTATTTGCTCTCGAATCACTGGGGTAGGGACACTAACTGAGATCGCACAGGTGAGTGTGGGTGGGAGAGAGACACCGACACAGCCACCTGGAAGGATGGTGGCTTTAACTTGCTGTCCAGATACAGGATAGCAGAGGTTGGGACAAACTGGCAGAAGCCAGACTGGGGGTAGAAGACAGGCTGGGCCACAGCCTGTTCTCCGGAGGATCGCCGAGCAGTCCACTGGCCCCGGCGGGCCGAGCTTGCTATTTATGACCGGCAAGCATCTGAACGCCTCGAAGGGATATTGGCTGTGCTGTCTCCACAACTTAAAAAGCACTTAGAGAAACGCGGTTCCATTAGACCGGGCATAATGGGCGCTCTCAGGGCAGGCTTTGGAAATCCAGGGCTAATGTCATCCTGACATGTTTACGGGCTGGGTCACACTTCACACGGGTCAGGACCTTCAGAGGGCTCTGCGGGCTTTCGGGGGCCAGGCCTACTCCTCACACTCTGGACTCCATCTCTATTCCTGGAACATGAAAAAAAACAAATTACATGGCAGTAAACAAGTCATAGTTTTGAAGGACTGTGGGAGGACCTTGAAGGTACATGTGTCAGTCTGGCCCGGGGCAACTGCCCGGAGGTTAAGACAAGCCATTATCCTACTTTGTAGCTGTTTAATTAATGGCTATTTTTGTTACCTTCAATTCAGAGAAAATCAAAAGAGCCACAGTTACACTTTCAGAGGAGAAATTCCTGAAATTACAAGGTGAAGCGGTTAGAGGCTCTGAGGCCAGCTTGCTTTGGAATAAAAGTTAGGAATTTGTCCTTGCAGCTCCCTCCAGGATTTGCTTGGTGCAGTGTAACCAAGACCGGGAGTCTTCCCCGAGTCCACAGAGCATCTGTAGATGATACTGTGGCAGGCTCTTCCTGTTGCGGTTATCTGATGCCTCTTTCTCGTTTTGCAAGGTCACTGGCTGTGCTGATGACAGGATGCAACAGACCTCTCTGTGTGGTAAATGCCCATGAAGGTATTTTTGAGAGATTCTTCCCTTAAATTTAGAGACAGATTATTTCAAATTGTCTAATATATTAATATCTCTTAGGCAGAACAACTTCTATTGATGTTTAATATTTTAATACTAATAGATTTCTACAAAGTCATCTTTATGAAGGGACATCAACTTGGGATTCATTCGCAAAACTGACATGATTTTATTGAAGTAGAAATCTATATAATTAAAAATTCCATGGTAGGAAAAGAACAAGCTCAACTCGTGACTAACTCCTGGGAGGCCAAGGACCTTGCCACTCACTGCCCTGCAGATTCTCGGTGAAGACACGGGGCCATCTTGGCAGGAGGAGGAGCGTCACCATTTATCAGCTTTTGCTTCTGTCTTCATGGAAAGAAAACTGGGATTGTGTACTTTGAAGTCAATGACCACTTTGACTCTTAAGTGAATACAATGAAGTTTTAGAAACCCATTTATAATCACTGATATGTAGAAACCTGTCTTCACTGCACACTGGATGAGTGTAGGTGACTTGTGATCGTGAGTCTGCACTTCTGGGAACTGACCAGACGTATCAGATGACTGGGAGTTCCCACTGGTGTGTGTCCAAGAGAGGGACCAGACTAGTAACGAGGAGGCCAGACGATGCTGAAGTCCAAGAAAAGAACAAGGAGTTTCTCTACCAAGAAAAGAACAAGGAGTTACCGAGCCTTCTGAGACTATTATTCCAAGTCAATCACTGGTCATGGCCTGAGGATTGTGGGATTGTCTTCTAACAGGTCTATGGGAGTCTTGTCTACCTTACTAGCGAGAGCAGTGCCTCCGTGACGGTAAGTAAATTTGCAGCGGGACCGACAGGGACACACTCTGGCTGCAGACTTTCATGCTTCTGGTGGTGTGTCACCTCCCCACATGTGGCTCCCCGATGACTGCATTCTTTCTCAGCCCTCACCGAGTCCTGTGCTTTTACTTCCACGTTAACACACAAGCCGGCATATGAATGTCCTTCTTTTCCGCTGTCCCAGTCACACTGTCCCTGTTTTAACTCCCTTTTTGCCTCACAGTTGTTTTGCTGCTTCTTAACTCCATCTGGAAACTGGAGCCTGAATCCAATTATGTTCACTCATTTAGCCCCAGGGCCTTAGAAAGAGCTGGACAAATTCTCAGAGTCAAAGGAAAAGTCTCTGAATGATGTGCAGAGGACCCCAGAGACTCAGGCTTCTGCCCTCTGTTCTGCCTCCTGCCCTCCCCCACTCTCACCCTTCCACTCCAAGCTCATGGTCAGAAATCCGCAGGGCTGCGATCCTCTCACAGTGACAATGCACAAGACTGAACTTCCCATCTCCAGTGCTGTATGGATGGGAACCAAATCACCCCGCTGGTGCTGCTCTGCACAGCGCTCACCGATGTCCGGAGTCGGGCTGGATCCGAGTGAACAGAAATCATCCCCTCGACATCAACATTCGGTGGGCTGCAAGTTGGCAGTGTCTAGGAAATGCCAAGCAGGATGTTGCGTCGGCAGGAGACCCCTCAGAGGCTCTTTGCTTTAAGGATGAACAGGTCATGCACTTCCTTCCTTGGTCCACAAACATCTCCCCAGAACCAGACTGGACACATTTTGCATCATTCAAAACTACTTCTGGATTAGACCTGTACTGTGCTCACAGTAATTGGAGACAGGTCCTGGGTGCTTAGGACTCACCAGCAGGGTCTTTTCTACCTTACAGCTCTTACTGTCAGTTTAGGTCCCAGATGAGTCACCAAGGTTGCTCTTTGGCCCAGGCAGAGATCAGCCAGCACCCTTTCCGGGAGCTAAAGGACTGACACAACGGCAAGACTGGCATGGTAAATGCTGAGATGCTCTGTGTGCTGGTCGCCTGCTGCTCTTGATCGGGTCTGGTGTTAAATTAGTTTCTCCTTCACACTGACCCCACATGGTGCTGTCTTTAAGGTGTTGTTATCTGGGCTCCTGTGCTCCTGCTACTAAGTGGCGCTTCCGTTTTGGCTTTTCTCAGCCCCAGCTAATAGCTCGTCCTGTGCTGCAGCCTTTTCTCGGTGAGGCAAAGGCCTCTGTGAATGGAAGCACGAATACCGCCTCCTCTGATCGCTGTGTCCGAATGAACTGCCGTCTGCTCTGCCTACAGCTCAGGTGCCGCCTGACCGAAGACAGGCGGTTTTAACTTGTCTGCTCTTGCCGAGGGTGCCCTGCTTCGCACACCTCTTTCCAAATTACAACATGGAACTAGCAAGTAGCCTGCTCGCAAGAGCATCTGTGCATGGAGGGCTTCGGTCAGGGGCTCACTCCTGCGAGGCTCAGGGTGAAACTCCAAGTAGCTGCCCGGTTGCTCTAGTATGAAAACTAACTTGTGAGAGGTGGAGCTGGGATTTGAATATAATCGATGTGTTTCTGACTGTGTTTCACCCTTGCTTTTCCTAATGGGGTGCTTAAAACATGCTTTGCCTGACTTAGGAAAAGAAAGACCCCAAGTTAAGTGAGAGGCTAGGTCCTCCTGCTGGAAGTTAAGAGCAGACTGTGCTACAGTTCTCCTTCCAAACTTCCCGGTTGTTTTGCAGGTGCAGGTGCAGGTGGCTCCCTCTTCCCACACCTGTGTGACCGCTGTCCTGATGGTCCCGCCCGCAGATCAGGAGAGGGTGCCGCGGGGAGTCCTTGGTGGTGGGGAGATGTTCCCGGGCCTCTGCCTGGCACTGGCCTATTTCTCTCTGGCATCAATTGCTTGCTCTACTTCTCTGCCATCCTAACTGGGCAGCTTTGCTCCACTGTGAGGTGTGAGCCCTGGACACAGCCAGTAAAGGCCCGGAATCCCTGGAAACCAGGAGCTAAATCCAGCCTTCTCTTGTCTGGAGTTTTCTGTTTCACTGTGGAATATTTTGTACATTGTAGACTTTGTGCAAAACCTTCTGTTTAGATTAAGGGGCTTTCATTTTATCCCTAGCATCCAGTAGTTTGTTTTAAATCACAAGTAGGTATTAAATGCTGCCAAGTGTTTTTTCTGTGTATACAAATCCTGTTCCTTCTCCCTCTCCATGGATGCAGACATTGCTCTCCGTGAATTATGTCAGTCACCTTTGCCCTCTTGGAAGAAAATCCTTTTCTCCATGCATAGCTGGGTACGCCATTATCTGCTAATAATTTTTTTGTGCTTGTGTTTAGAAGAAAGGTTTATCTTAATTTCCTACATTCATAGTAATCTTATTTGGGTTTTTGTATAATTTTATGCTAATCTGTTTCAATTTTATTCTATTAGCCTTCTTCCTTAATGTGTTAATTTCATATTCTTTTACCATTATTTAGTGATCATTCCAGACATTATGACCTTCACCCTGGGCTTATCATGGTGGTTTGTCTTCAGTAACACAGAACTGCCTTTCTTTGCAGTATTATTGTCATTCTATTGGTTTAGTATCTCCATCCTAACTCAGTAAGACATTATCAGTATTGATTTTACTGTATATATTCTTTGATTTCCCCAATTCATATCTCATCATTTTATTTATATTTTCCTGTCCTATTTCCTTGTTTCCACCAGAAAGCTTTTGTTCCTTCTGTTTGAAGAATTTCACATAGTATACCTTCTAATGTAGATCTGCCACATTAATTCTTGTAATTTTCATTTGTCTGAAAAATCTTTCATCTCATCTTCATTTTTAAAGGATATTTTCTCCTGTGTATGGGAATCAGCACTGGCAGTTACTTTGTATTCATGCTTTAAAGGCAGTATTCCTTTATGTCCTCAGCTATTAACTTCTGATTTCTATATTTTTCTACTGTATAATCAATTATTAGATTTACTGTTGCTTCTTTGGAGGTAAAAATGTCTCTAAGTTTTTCTTTATTATTAATTTTTTTGCGGTGCCAGGGGTGGGGGGATTGAACTCAAGACCTTGTGCTTGCCCTGCAGGCACAGTGCCACTGAGCTGTGCCCCCAGCCCTGTTAGGAAAGCTTGAACAGACACGTTTGCACATATTCTGAGTGCACTGAGGTGACGGAGCGCGTGCACACCACGTGTAACCATCCATCCATGCACACCCGTCCGCTGCCTGACACCGAGCAGTTGCTTGGGCTGCAGCCCTTCGCGTGCTTGGCTGCTTCTCTGAGTGTGAGAGCTGTGGGAAGTGGCAGCCGCCCGCTGCGCTGCGGGAGACTAGCACTCACCCCTGCCCTTCTGTCCCTAGCTGTCCTCTGCTGTCCCCTGTCTGGCTCCTGCCCTCCTAGGACTTCACCACTGATGTGACTGAACGCCTCCCAGGGTGGCACCTCTCACCAGCACTCTGCCTCTCTTCCCCACCCAAGTGCCCTCTGTGGCTCGGTGTGGAAACTTCCTGCTGAGCTGTGCTCCACATTCCTGGTTCTGCATCCAGTCTACGGTGCAGCGCAACTGCTGGGTTCTTAATCTCAGTTACCATAGTTTCCAGTTCTGGAATTTCTATTTGATGCCTTTCGAAGTAGAGCACAGGTCTCTAGTGAAATGCCCTTGTCATCCTATATATTTTTTTAAAGTATTAATCACAGTTATTAAAAAACCAGTGATGGCAGGGACCCGAGTTCGATCCCTGGTAACCACACACCATACTGGGCATGGAGACCCACACCCAGCAGCAACCAGCACCACATACCACAGTGCCGGGCGAGGTGGCTCACGCCTGTCATCCCAGCACTCGGGAGGCAGAGGCAGGAGGATTGCTGTGATGTGAGTTTGGGGCTGAGCTCAGGGCCAGCCTGAACTACAAAGCGAGACCCTGTCTCAAAAAACCAAAAAAAAAAAAAAAAAAATCAGTGATGGCACCAGGGATCTAGCTCAGTGGTCCTGTGTCTGACTGGCAAGAGCAAGTTCCCAAGTTCAATCCCTGGTACCACACACCACAGTGCTAGGCGTGGTGGCTCACCCCTGTAATCTCAACACTTGGGAGGCAGAGTCGGGAGGATGGTCAAGAGTGCAAGGCTTTCTGGGCTACATAGTGAATTCACAGTTAGCTGAAACTACAAAGTGAGACCCTATCTGAAAAAAAAACAAACAGCTCTCAAAGTTCCGAGTCATGTGCCAATCTTCCTTTGTCACTTTGTTCTCTTGTGCCTCAGCGCGGCTGGCTGATGGTGTCAACTGAACCTATCTGGTGTCGATGACGGGGCTCGATTCATGGCTGTGAGAACAGCAACAACTCAGTACAATGCAGGCTGTGTCCGGAGAAACGGGAGGTGCAGTGAGGAGATCCCCGACGATCTGTGCCAAGCCCAGAGTGCTTACTTGGCTCTTGCGTGCTGTTGTAAGTGAGCACGTGGGTGGAGGAAGCCCTGGCGGTCTCAGCAGTTTCTGCTGCACCTCGAGGCTCTTGCTCAGAGCAGCTTGATGAGTTGCTCCTTGGGCTCCAGCCTCATGACCAGCCTGGTCTCCCTGCTGGGCGCTACTGCTGTGTTTTGAGATGGTGCGTCTCCCAGATTCTTGCTGACAGCTGCTCCCCAAGGCCACCATGGCAGGATGAGAGCCTTGGGAGGTGCTGGAGCAGGAGGGCTCCCCACTGCTGGATGGACAGACCCGTGCAGCAGGCTGCGGCGGGGTCACACTCTCTGCCCTCCTTCCGCCTCTTCAGTGAGCACAGTCTGCGCTTCCTTCTGCCCTGTCTGTCCCTCTGCCACCTCAGGAGACCCAGACGGCACCATCCATGAGAAATGCTTATGCATCAGGCCCTGACTTGGTTGGTTCCTTGATTTTGTGCTTCCTAGTGTACGATAGCTATTGTGAAATAGGAAGAAAATGTTCAAAGGGAACAGGAAAGGTGGTAGGCTTAGCAAAGAAGGGAAATAAAATTTGATGGTAAAAGCAAAAAACTGGAGACAAAGCTCATGTATATAGGGGGTGGGGTGGTAGGGAAGGAGAAGGAATGGGGAAAAAGAGAATCAAGGTGTGCCGTGTACAGGTACAAATTCTCCGTGCGGAATGTGATCCTGATGTGTATCTAAAATGTGCTGCTTAACTCAATAAAGGGAAAAAAGAAATAAATTTCCATGTGGATGAATTACCTACGCTCAGGCATTTGGTTCTGGTTACACAAATGGACAAACACAAGCTCCAGATTTCCTCTCTCTCTCTCTCTCTCCCCTTCTTTCTATCCCTGTGAGATCCCCCAAGTGGTAGTGGCTTACTTATCTCTTAGCCACGGCTTTCTGCCTTTGAGATTTTAGCTCATTTTCAATGTGAGATCCAGAAAATGTCCTGTTAAGCAGCAAACACAGGCCACTGACCTCGGGCCTCTTCTCCCTGCGCTCCTACGCCTCAGTCCTGGGAGTCTTGGCAGCTCTCCAAAACCTTCAAGTCAATGTTTTAGTGTTTTATCTGATTTCCTAGTTAGTTTTGGAAGTATGCCACCACCATGGAAAGCATATGTCAGGGGATTTGTTTGTTAAGAGCCTGGTAACTAGCATATGGACTATTCTTTAATTATGGGCGTTAAGTGCCATTTGGTAAAGAAAGATGCTGAGGTACTCTTGAAATGGACTAATGGTGTCCTGTCTGTATCTGACTTTCAAGCTCATCTAGAGCAGAGAGTGTTGGGGAGGCAAACAGCACTCTTCTGTCCTCTGTCCATGAAATCCAGGACCATCTTTAAAATACCTAACTTAGAGTGCAGTAAGAGAGACTGCGGCGAGTCCGCTGGACGGTGTTTACCGCACCCTCGGTATCTTCAGAGGTGCTCACTCAGGGAGACTGAGCAGAGACTCCGCACTGTGCTCTACTGTGGCAAGCTGCCAGAAGTGATGGTTTTAAAAATTCACATATTACCTGAGTCATGTCTCTTCATACGTGCTGCATAATCTGCATTAAATGATGTATCTCTTTGGAAATAAGTGATTTTGGTTGGAAAAATATATGGGTCAGAAGGGCCAAATTATTTTCCGTTTTAGACTCAAGGGGCCTGCTGGGGAAATTTATCCTGTTGTTTCTGGAAACCACTAGCCATGCTTTGTGCTGAGCTTGGGAACAGAACCTATTTTCATTTTTTTTTCATCTTTATTGGTGCATTACGAATACACATCATCACCACATTCAACATTGAGTTTGTACCAGGATATGACACGACTTGATTCTCATTTTTCCCCTTCCCCCGCCCCTGCAACCCCCCACCCCCCATGTACGTAATGTTTGTTTCCTTTTTTTCTTTATTACTATCACATTTTTTTCCCCTCGTTATTTATCCCTGCAGTAATACTGAAAAGAGTTCTCTTCTGCAGACTCTGCATCGGAGGTTATGAAATAAGCAACAGGCCAGGTATCAGGAGATAACGGCGGGTGTCTTGGGCAGCGTGTGCACAGCGTTGTTAACGTCAGAATTCTGAAAGTAGCAGAGCGGCCGCCCATGGACAGGAAGCTAAAGACCAGCAGGGGAAGAGCATTAGTGCGAGGGAGACCACAGCTTCTGAGCTGGCAGCGGGCCTTGGGCAGCTCGTGCCCCGCTGCTCCTGGGAGCCCCCAGGAGGGCGGTGAGTTTCACCCTGAGGGCATGGAAGGAAGGTGTAGAGAAGGGTAGGCGTGACCTCAGCTAGACTTCTAATGGTAAAAATCCCTAGACTTCTAATGGTAAAAAGCAGAAGTATACACAGGCGTTTTGGAAAACAGAAGGCTCTGGAATATATAGTCCTCTTTGCACTTTTAAAAAGAAGTAAGAACCTTTGGGAGACAGAATATTCTTGGTGCTGTGCCTCCTCTCGGCCCAGCTGGCCTTCCCATCTTCCGGCTTCCAAGCCCACCTCAAACTCACCCTCTCGGCGAAGCCCAGCGCCACAGAGTTGGCGTTTAGGCCGCACACACCGCGGCACGCGATGTCCGGGCACTGACTGTTGACGCGGTCAGGGACGAGGTTGGGGTGCACTTTGAGGGAAGCAGGTGGAGCCGGCAGAGGAGGTGTGCAGGGTCCAGGAGTCCCCAGAGTCCTGGACGACGTTCGAGGAGGGTCGGCAGCAGTGAGTACGCCCAGAGGACCTGCAGGAGCCGCCCCGTGTTTGGGCGTTGGTGGTTACTAGAGATTTCCAGATATCTTTCTTGTATATTTTTACTGAAAATGAGACAGAATAATGTTTTGCACATTAAAAGTTTAAAAGTTACCCTGCATTCATCGCTTCTGCAGTTTATAGGGTGCTCACCCCCATGATTCCTTGGTTCAGAACGGAGACTGCTGCAAGGAGAGCTTTGGGTAAACACTCCTCCGCTTACTTTTCGGATGTGCTTTTTCATTACATGACCCCAGAATGTCGCCCACGGGAGGCTGCATTCTTGGACTGCTCGCTTCCCATCACACGGCTTTCTCCCTTGGACTGAGAACAAACTCGGTCCCTGCTGCTTCCCAGGGACTTGCTTGGAGATCGGCCAGCTGAGTAGGAGCTGAGTATTTTTCCAGGTGGTGTACTGAGGGCCAGTGGAACAGTCTGCGTCCAGGACTGAGCCAGCAGGGTCCTGGCAGGGAGACCAAGTTCGCGTTTCAGGCGACACATTCAGAGAAGCCTTCTCAGGCAGATTCAAAGACAACAACCCCTCTTCTTTACCATCTGTCCATTAGGGTCGAACATGCTTCCAGTCAGCTTTCTTAAAGGAGAGAGAGAAAAATAGATCAATAATACTCATGATTTCTTGACGAAGTTCCTTACTGCACTGCTACTCCATTAAGGAGCGGCTCTTGCCTATTAAGAGAGCAGCACTGGTTGCAGGGCGGGCATTAGGCAGAGTTCATCACATCAAGAGGCCTGTAAAGATTGTCTTCATTACTGTTTGGAAGAAACTTCTCATAAACCTCATATTAACTTTGGTGCAGGGGATGACATGCTAAGGATAATAATCTTGTGGGCATTCTTTTACAATGGAACAATAACAGCTATGCAAACAGTCACACTGATGCCTTTTCTAGACTACCCTCCACATGCTAGAACCTCTGCTAAGTGCTTCATTCCCGTGAAGATGGACTCTTCAGTGTAATGTGGTGAAGACTGCAGTCTGGACCATTTTCACATGAGAAATTTCAAGTGCTCACACATTAGGAAACTTCTTGAAGGTGACACAAAAGATAAATCTTGAGCCCCAAATTTCCGAAGTGCATTGCTCCACCTCGCTTAGTAATATTACACTGTCTTCAACATATGTGGACACTTGCACATCTGCAATGCAGATTATTATTTCCACAGCATAATTTTCCCATTTAGAAATATGTAACGCTTTGCTTCTTGAAGATCACATTCTTATTCATTGAATATGCATGTCTAAGTGTTGTGTTATGCAACTCTTACACTCATCTCTTCATAGTCTAATATGTCGGATAAAATTACTCAAAACATTTATTTTCAAAAACTTTTCATACTGTTCTTTATAATTATAAAATTAAACTTACATATTTCCTCTGCTGATAAATCATTATTAATAACCATGCTTATAGCTTTCAGTCTACTTTAAACATCATCAAGGCAAGTACTGATACCATCAGTAATACATATTCATTTGTGCTGGCTAATAGTTTTGAAAAATTAGCTACAGATGGCTTCATGTTTATGGATATCCACATATGGTTTGCAAAAGTTAATTTCTATCAGTTTGGGATGCTGAGTATGTGTCTGACAGGTAGCTGAGACACAGAGCAGGTATGGGAATTTGTGTCCGGTGTGCTGCCTTTTCATTAATCACTTAATGCACTGATCACTCCATGCCTCTGGGTCAAGCCCAGGAAGAGCGTGGCTTGAGGGGAGGCGTAGATACAGACCTGCCTGCAGCCGTCCTGCGGAGGGGCTAGGAAGACCAAGCGGCAAAACAAGCAAGCCGTGGGCCATCAGAGAAGATGGTCAGTGCTGGGGGAACATGGCTGTGATTGGTTAAAGAGGTCAGGGAGGAGCTGCAACTACAAAGAGGAGGCAGATTTGGAGATGAAGCGCTTGGGGAGGGGTGGAAGTAGGAGTTGAGGCTGAGCAGGTGGCTGTTAGAGGATCGAGGAGACAAGCCCTGCGGTGGTAGATGCCACTTAAGGTGCAACAGGGGACAGGCTCATCAGGACTCTGTGGGAGACAAACCGCCTCGGAGTTCTGTGTGGCGTCTTCCTGCCACAGGAGCCCACCTGTCCACCTGATGTGTGATACGAGACCTGTGGCTCAGTAGCCTCCGCCATCTTCCTTGACTGGTCAGTGCCCACCTGACCAGCCAGGTAAATCTAGGTACACGGATGAGTGTGGGGAGATGGCAGAGCCTGGCTCGAGTAGGCACAGTGCTGCCAGTGCATACACTGAAATGCAGAGCCAAGCAGTGGTGATTTTAAACCACTGAGTTAGTTGCAAAAGCTTTGTTACACTGATAGCAACTGATGAGTGATACACCTATGGCTCAGAGCGAAGGTACCCTTCCCCCAGCCCCTCACAGAGGGGACGTGGCAGTGTGGGTTTGTCTGTGCTGAAACATTTCTGCAGCCTAAGAGCTGGAACTGCTTATTTCCTGACACTGCTGTGGCGTTCTTTTCCTAGAGCACACCTCATTTTCTGCTCTGGTTGTGAGACAAAAGCAAGCGGGTCTGCCGCTGGACGCGGCCTCAGTCTCGAGTGAGGACAGAGCTGGAGAGGCGAGCTCAGAGCGCCAGACCTCGGCAGTCCAGGCAGGAGATGGCACTGTCAGGCCATGAGAGTCGTGTGCTTTCCAGATGCAGCATGGAGGACGTGGCGACTCTGGTCACCTGGGTCTCTTCATCTGGGTGTTGACTCTACACACACCCTGAGGGAGATCTGTAGATGCCAGGGGACCCAGGTGACGATGCTGATAGACTGATAGGCACAGAGGGAGGAGCAGGAGAACCACGGTGCGAGCCCAGCCCTGGCTGTGACTGAAGGCCTCCGGGGAGCAGGGCCGAGGCCTCCGGCCACCGTCCCACCCTCAGTGAGCCCCCCCCCGATGCCCTGGCCGCCGCGCTGCCCCGCACACTGATCCTCCCCTGTGAAGTCTGGCCCGGAACGGCGGGGCTCGTCAGCAGTGGAGCTTCTTGCACATCAGTGCTGGAGGGAGAGTGCATGTTTTCTTTAGAGTTAAACATTTGGGGCTGAATGTGGCCGATCTCCGCGGAAAGCGGCTTTCAGATGCAGCTCAGAGGGAGATGAGTGCTTACTGATCTGGACAGTCATTTAGGAAGCTGACTCCTCTGGGCCATGCTCCCTTCTTGTCCGACAGAACCGAGTCACTTTAGTGACTGCCTGAAATCTGGGAGCTAAAAAAGAACGGGTTTCTGAGAGTGGACTTGCGGGCCCTGTGGGCCCTCGGGTGCACGCTATGCAGCTCACGATGCTCGGTCCTTGCGCTGAGGTTTTGCTCCAAGCGCTTTGCTGTGCGTGCAGCATGCTCAGCCCACTTGGCAGACGGCAGCGCCCCCCCCCCCGGGGTTCTCTTCCATCCCCCCCCTCTGCTTTGTGCTGCCATCTGATTTCCTCTGTAGTGTTAAGCTTCAGACACATGTTTTGGAAATATGCCATGAGAAGAATCCTACTTCCTAATGTTCAAAAGCTAGAGTGTAGTATCACTGAAAATACTGTTGTTTTCTCAGCTGGGTCAGTCACTGCGTATTTATCTGTACACATTTGCTTTGGTTTTTAGTCTGAAATTTCTGAGTTTAGGGTTTAGCTTGGCTCTGAGTAGCGAGGCGATAAGGAGAAGTAACATGACAGGCGAGTCCTCCGTGGCTGTCCCTTCTCCAGGGCCATGAGGCCACTGCCTCTGCTCCGATCTTTCTGTCTGTATGGATTTCCTCCAATCAGACAAGACATAAAATGCGGGAGTTAGTGTATCTGAGAGGGGATTCTAGGAAGAAGCAGGTGTGGGACATGGTCAGGTAGAGATGAAAGGTGCTAATGAGCAGTACCCTATAGGCTACAACTGAGGAGCCACTGAAGGACCACGCAGGTCTGCCCTCCGCTGCTGTTCAGACACAGGAAACCGACCTGTGTCACGCACCTGCCTGCCTTAGCAGAGAAGGGCCACACTGCTCCCTGGCTTGCTGGCTACCCTGCCTGTGACGCAAGGAGGCTGCCCTCAGACAAGGCTGTGAGAAGCTGCCGGCATCAGAAGGAAATGAGAGCAGGCGGCTCCGGGGCAGTGCTGCGGGCAGGCTGTGGCGCCGGCCCTGCTGAGGCGCACCTCCCCCGGTGTTGCCCGGTCTGCACGTCCGTGCCTGGGACGTGAAGTGGAGGCGACTTTTCTTATCAAAAGAGGGTGTGTGTTCAGTCCCTCCCAAAAGAGCTGGTACGCTAAGGAGACAATGTGTGGGAGCAGGGGCAGGACAGACACAGTGAAGAATGCCAGGGGCACCTTGAGGTATGGGACAGTGCTCACTGACCGAGGCCCGGGATGGGATGGTGATGTGTGTCCCGGATGCTCCTGAGCAGGGGCCTCAGAGAGCTCACAGGGAGGGCCAAGGGAAGAGGCCTTGGGAAGCAAAGGACACAAGGGGGGAGAGATGTCACGGTTCCAGTTTCAATGTTCTTCTTTGATGGTGTAGTAACCCATTGGAGACACACTTGATATAATGAATAGCTGACAATAATTAAATATTGTGGTTCTTTCCATTCGGTTCCTTTCTCTCAGTATGACTTTGACTACCCCAAACATACAGGCCAGAGAGGCAACGCATTTGAGGTACGTTTGTCCTTCCTTAGGCCACATGAATTCCCTCTGCCCTACCATGTGGTAGTTAAATAAAAATGTCTTCAACTCATCCTCAAGGGCTCAGAATTGTTTCCGAGCGGGTGGTTGCTGCTTGCACAGAATATGGGTAGATCCAGAGTTCTGGATGAAAAATAAAGTCGCTAGTGTTTACTTCCTCCTGCTGGGATTGTAATGAGGGGTGGACAGCGGTCTACTGATGGCCAGTGGGGAAGATGTTCTTGCACAGGAGGGACCGAAGCGAGGCTTTCAGGATGGATGGAATCAGCTGGGTTTGCAATCGCCCGAGTCAGAAACTAAATTTCCTTCATGCTTCTGCTTGACCTTCAGGCCGATGCAAATTGAAACGACAGGATTGATTTCCTCCTTAATTTATGACGTTACGAAGAGGGAGAACAAGCCTTTGCTTCTCTGCCTCTCTGAAAAACTGCCCTCCATCCTCTTCTGATAGATGGTTACTGATCTGAAGAAAGTTGTCTTGCTTGTTGCTTTTGTTTATTTATCAGCCAGAGAAGCAATCTTTGATGGAAAAAGGAGAATCTAGATGTTGCTTTTTCCTTGGATTTATGGTTATGTGAAGAATTTTGAGCTTCAGGGAGAAGAGTGGTTGGATTTCTTCATTTGGGCTTTTGAATTTTTCCTGAAATTAGAACAGAAAATGATGCTGTTATAGACGATGCTTAGTGCTGGGGATGCAGCCCAGAGGTGGTGCACTTGCTTAGCACGTGTGAGGTCCTGGGTTCAACTCTCAGCACAGCAGGAAAAATAAATAGTAAGCCGAAAAGGATTCCTAAGTGAACCATTGGCACCCTGCTAGACTGACCAAATGCTTAGAAGCCTTTTATTACCCCAAAGGAAACAATCTCTGGTATTATTTAAACCCAAAATTCAGTTACTTCTGTGTCTGTTATTTTTGGGATAAATGGGGTAGTTTTGGAATGTACCAATACACCGAAAAATGTTTATTTTGGAAGTCAGATATGCGAAATGCCTGAAAAACTGAAATTAGCCACATAAATAAGCATGAGCATGGTTATTACTGGAGGAAGGCATGGGAAGTGTTTTCTAGGTCCAGCTGACATCTGAAGAGTGTGCAGAAGCCTAGAGTACATCCCTGGAGAGGTCGTGCCTGGATAGCGCATGCAGCATATCACACTCTGCTGTCTTGGTGGAGGTAGGATGGGGGACACCCTCGATCAGAAATAGGGCCCTACCATGATGCTTACTATCCAGAAGGCTTCTTTTCTGGCAGTACTGGGAGTCGAACTGAGGACCTCGAGCTTGCAAGGGTGGTGGAGTGCCACTGCACTCAATTCCAAGCCCCAACAGAGCTTCCTGATGATCTGTCCATTCAGGTGCCAGACTCTCGAGTACAGCTTGGTCAGTTCAATCTGGTAGAAGTATGTAACATATAAATGTAGCAAAATAAGTCACTGACAATGGCCGAATGCAATAAAGTTATATCATACATTTAACTACTGTAGAAGCAATGACTCCAATTAAGTAGAAAAGAAGAGTAATTCCACTGTTTACTTTGAAAACGTGCCCACCAATCAAATGGCCTTCACAGAAGGAGAGAAACGCACAGTCAAAATGCAAAGAAAAACAATGCAAGTGACTGGTTTCGTCCGCCCTGGTGTATTCAAATCTTTCAAATGGGTTTCAAGGACAATTTAGGCCTGAGTTAAGTTTTAAAGTCAGCCCTCTACATAAAACTCACCTGTAGCAGCAACAGTTTAAGTAGAAATTGTGTCACCAGCAAACCTGCTCACCTCCAGTTTCACCTGCAGCTCAGCCTCACAATCTGCTCCCACTGACATGCTTTTCTGCTTTTCGCCAGGTGAAATGCAAGGAAGAAGAGGCTGAGGTCCTTCCCCAAGGGCCCGGAGGTCCCTGGTGCCTCCCGGTGTAGTTTCATCTCTTTTCCTCTTTGTTTCTTCTGGTTGGCTGCGAGTTGGCCAGAGCAGTGTACCTCCTGGTCAAACAGTAAAATTGTCGCAGTACTGCTTGCTTCCTGCTGCCTCAGAAATGCTGAGGTGTGTTGGTCCTGAATCTGCAGAGAACTCAACATTTACATCACAATCCAGCTGCCACTGGATGTGTGGGGTACTCTGCGGGTGGCGCTTACCTCACATGAGCAAGGACTTGAGTTTGGTCCAAGCCCCGCGAAAACAACCCAGACCCCTTTGTTTTTCATGGCTGTGTACTGCTTGTGATCTTGGTTCCTAATTTTTATATCTAGCCATTGAGTGTTTGAAGGGTACCTGCTGTCCTCTGCTAACGCACGCTGTGGCTGCTAGTGTGCGGAGTCTGACAGTGCACAGAGATTCAGACAAGATGGTGACATTTGTGCTCAGTGACCGAGTTCTGAGAACACAGAGCGGCCATCGTGTGCTTAGGAGAAGGCTGCAATGCTCTGATCGCTTCCTGTTTGTTCTGTCATCCCTCCTGGCTGCTCATGCAATAAAACACATCTGTGCATTACGCTGGAGATACGGGTCCTAATTGTCCTGGTGGGTAGACGGTGTTCTCCGAGGATGTCCACATCCCGATCACTGGACCTGGGAATATGTCACCTCCGATGGCTGAGGAGACCCACAGCCCATCCTTAGGCATTTCCTCAGAACAAGACCACCCTGGACTGTTTGGGTGGGTGGACGCAATCACTGGAGTCCTCAGACGAGGCGGAGGAAGGCAGGAATGTGTCAGGTGAGGACTTGACCTCTGTTGTTGGAGGCAGAGGAGGGAAGCAAAGCTGCTGGCAGCCTTTGGAAGCTAGAAAAGGCAGGCAGCAGCTTCTGTGAGAGGGCCTTGTCCAAAAGTGAACCTGGATTTTATCCGAGGAGACACACGTTAGACACTAACCCGTAGAACTGCACAGCAAAGCATTTGCTCTTTCAAACCGCTCATTTCACGGTCGTTAGTTACAGGAACCAGAGAAAACCAACGCGATGGTTTCATTTCACATTCTACGTGGGCTTCCTGGGCTGTAGGCAGTCCGTCCCCTCACCTTGTTGTCGTGTGCTTGGTGATGACTTCCAGATGCTGAGAATTTACCACAGACCTGAGCTGTGCTCAAGGTGCTCACAGAGTAATTCACTCAACCACGCATGGAGGCTCTGATGCAAGAACCATCGACAGCCCTACTGGACAGAGAGAAAAGTCCGACTCAGTGACCCCAGTGTGCTCTGAGTGGCACTGTGGTTTATCAGTCGGAGATTTCAAAGTCAGGTCCTGACCCCGGGCCCATACTATGGGACACCTGCTTCAGTGGGTGTGAAGGTGTAGATGGGCGTC
The DNA here is from genome assembly GCA_004026965.1 of Petromus typicus. NCBI lineage: Eukaryota > Metazoa > Chordata > Mammalia > Rodentia > Petromuridae > Petromus > Petromus typicus. The sequence continues at coordinate 62,876 of PVIR01005197.1, forward strand.
ATTTGTCCAGGAGAGAGTGTAGGTCTCCTGTGGGTGTCCAGCCCCTGGGGCAATGGTAGCGTGAATCCCCAACTTGCTGGGAGGTGCAGATGTGCCCAGCGTGGGTGGGCTCAGTTGCCCCACTGCATTTGGGAAGCCAGTGGGAGCAGAGGAGGGGCCTGGAGGGGTGGTGTCTGCTCCCTGCCTGTCCCGGTGCGGGCTGCACCTCCGGCTCCCGGAGCCGAGAGAATGGCTCAGCACAGTGAGCACCTGCGCGCTTGCCAAGACCTGCAATACGGAGCAGAAGCCGATGGGAAGACCGGGGTGCGGTTCCCACGGCCACACTCCCCTCCTCTGGGATGCGGACCGTCCAGAGGGCACGGGAACCCTGAATCCATCTGTTTTCACTTGCTCTCATAAAAAAGAAAAAAATCAAGTCATACACTGAAATCAGCAAGATGAATTGTGCTGCTCCTCATGAGAAGCCACTGAGAGGTTTTCTTGGTTTTTAAGACTCACAGGAAAAGGTTTCAGTCGTGCTGTGTGGGAGCCACATGACCATTGTCACAGAAAGATAAAAATAAAGGGTTCTCTTAGGCCCACATTTTTCTTCTACCGTCTTTTAGTGATCTTGCTGTAGGACATCTGGACTCCACCACTTTGTGAAACAAGTATGTAGGAGTAAAAGAATATGTCCTCTTTTGTCCTAGGTCAATTATTGTTTATTATTCTTCAGCATGCTGAGCTGGTTTATATAAATATATTCTTTTTTCCTCTTTAGTCATTCCAAGCTTCAGTATTGTCCAACCAAATTAAAATGCATCTTAATAATTTAGATTAATGTCATCTCTTCAGTGGAGACTAGTATAGCTGCATAAAAAATGAGACCATTAAAAGACTCTTCTGGCAGCTGTATATAGAAACCCAAGCAGGCACCATAATAGTAATATTAATAATATATTGTTTTATGTGCCCTTCATCCCAAAGGGTTTCAAAGAGCTTTACCAACTTTACAAATAATGTTTGTGTATAGAAGTGCTGCCTGCATGCATTAACCTTGTAGATGTTTCCCAATATGACTAGTCCTTTCCCCATTTGGCCCTCGATATCTTCACTGTATTCTCTATATATGTTTTGCATCTTGCTTTCTTATACTTTAAGCGCAGTGAATCCCCAAGCTTTTTTTGTTTGTGCATTCTCATCAGCATAAGAAGGTTGGGACCTGCTACATGGAAATAGAACTGCACAAGCGCCTGTGTGTTTTAGCTTTTTGAGGCAGGGTCTCGCTATGTAGTTCAGGGTGTCTGCAAGTGCACTGCCCAACTCAGCCGGGTCTCAGCATCCGAATGCCGCGACCACAGGCGAGCACCCCAGGCCAGCTTTGTGTGTGTGACATAAACATTTCCCTATGCGATGATACTGATGGACATTATAAAAATTCTGTGGTCCTAGAAATATAGAACTCACAGTAGGCGAATAAAGTTGAAATACATGAAATCTTTTTTTTTATTGAAATCTTTATTGGTACATTACATATACACATCATGACTGCACTCCACAATGGGAATTTGTACCAATATAAGACACAACTTAATTCTCATTTTTTCCCATGGCCCTACCCACCCTACCACCCCCCTATATACATACAATTTGTTTCCTTTCTTTTTTGTTATAATCTCATTATTTTTCCCCCTTTACCCTATTACACATTGAGTATTTTCTATTTCACAATGTATAACATACAATTCTAAAACTTATTTACATCTTTATTTTCTCATACCAGAGAAAAGATGCGATATGCACCTATCTGTGACCTATTTATTTCACTTATGAGGATATCCTCAAGGTATGTCGATTTAAGTATAAGTGCTTCAAACTTATCATTTTTTTATGGAAGAGTAATACTCCATTCTGTAGAAGAACCACATATCAATCTGGGAAATTGAAAGTGTAATTAAAATCTTGCCAACAAGAAAAGCCCTGGACCTGATGATTTTAAGGAAGAGTTAGTGCCTCTACTTCTTAAACTCTTTAATGAAATCTTGAAATGTGTTTCTTCTTCAGTTTGAGTCATGCTTTCCTCAGCTTATATCTCAAGATACAGTGAAAATGTAGAAAGAAATTTCAGTGTACGTGATCCAGGAGGCAATCCTGTTTTAAAAATAATATTCTTAATAATTTCATCATTTTTTGTCAGCCTAAAATTTAAAAAAATTATAATTGTGGAAAATTTAAATATATATGAATGAAGAAAACTAAGACTATAATGAAACTCACATTTCATCACTCACCCCAACTATTCTCCGCATTTAAAATCGGGACTAGATCATCTTATTTTTACAAGGTTTTGAGGCTGTTGGATTCTTCGTGGAAGAAAGGTCTTACAAACTCTTCTGCTTTCAATCATGATGCTCACATTTTTAAATTATATTTCATTGATGGGAGAAGTGTTTTAAGACACCATTTCTATTAGTCTCTTCAGACTGCCATACCAGAATGTAATAGAGTAGATTGGTTTAAACAACAGGAATTTGTTCTGTCGAGTCTAGAGCACAGGTGTCCAAGAGCAAGGCGGCGGCAGCTCTGGCGAGGGCCGTGCTCCCAGCTCCCACACAGCCTCTCCTCCCTGTGCGTCCCGGGTCGTGCCGGGTCTGGATGCTGCACAGAGCAATATCGAGCTCCTGCTAACTCTTCTTACAGGCCACTAGTCACTCCGGGAAGAGCCTCACCCTGTAGCTTCATCTAATCCTGATTACTTCCCCGAGTCCTGCTGCCAACACCATGACCAAGGAGGCTAGAGTTTCAACAAAGGAATTCGGGGGATTCAATTCAGCCCATAGCACTGGTGAATTTTCGATACCTAGTTATAATATCAGGTAAATGATAGAGACAGTAAATTCTCCTTACTGGTGCACAGGATTGCAGTCTGCAGTGTTAGAGTGAAGTATTAGATGGCGGGGGCCCCTGGTGTGTGGGGCTCGCCGTTTCCTCCAACCCCATCACCCTGCTCTCTGAGTGTGTGGCCTGCCTGGCATGACAGTCGTGTTGGCGAGCACGGGAGACACCAGTGCGGGGACTTTTCTTGTGTTTTCAGAGAAGAGTAGACGTCTCCTTTCATAGCACTCGTGCACGTCACTCTTTTGTGCTACTGTATTTCAAGAAATTCATGAAAACAAGCATGTTTTGGCCCCCAAGTCTTTTGGTCAGTGTGTGTCTTGGCTGGGAACAGCAGCACAGAATCAAAGCACACTGGTTAGGTCTAATTTATTGAAAATATATAATTTTATTTCACTTAAAAGGAAAATACCATAGTGTTTGTCTTTCCACCACATGCTAGCAATGCACATCCTGAGGGTACCAGATGTGAACACTGAGCTTTTGTGACTGATAATGCAGGGAGCTAATGACCGTGTGATGTGGCAAAGCTTTTGACTGAGATGCTCATCGAGACGATAAACAGAATAGTTTTCTGCCAGGTTTCCATCCACGTTTGCTCAAGCTCAGAGTGAGAGACTCCTGTCTTACTGATGAGATCGGAAATCAGACCGACAGTCGGTGAGATCCCTGGTTCAGACAGTGGGAACTGCTTTCATAGTTCTCCTTCATCTGGAAAATTAAGAAAAAGCTACACATCAAGGAAATCATAAAAATGGTTCTCTGTTTTGCAAGTTACATGGCATTCAATGCTTGGGGAATATACTGTAGCTGTTAGAAGTTATTCATCAATTACGGATGAACACAAACTCTTTAGTGAGCCCAGGTCCTCTACAGTTTTGCCTTTAATTAGCTGCCCAAATGAATTCACTAGAAGATGAGGCTGGGAGACCCTCAGCAGCAGAGGTCAGCTCGATCTGAGAAAGGTGAATGAGGTCAAAGAACAGGAGGGTTATGAAGGAGCCGCACGGTGCAGGGTGCCCTGCAGGTGGGACAGGACTGATTCGTCCCTTAGATATTAATATGCGCCATCGCACAGTGGGGGAGCCGTCCTTCCTGCCTACTGTCTGCAGCCACCCGAACACTCCCACCTGCCCACTCAGGGAGGGATCCTGCGCCTGCCGCTCTCTTCCTCTAAATACCGGCTTTCAGAAATACTTCCTCGGGAAGAATGACTTCATTCCGTTATGTAACAAGCTCAGCGGTGAATGAGAGGGCTCAATGGGCCGAGCACGGGCGCGGGCGGAGAAGCAGACTGGCGACGAGTGACTAAATCTTACGGCGACGTCAGCGTTCCTTTAGGGTCGTCTCAAAATAGGAGTTGTTTCCATCTGCTTCTGCACATTCTTTTTTTTTTTTAAACCCCTAATCTTGTACCTTGTTTCTAACAGTGAGAAATATCCACAAATCATAGTTTTTAAGATACACATTTATCCCCCATCCCACCAGTCTGCATCTGAGACACTAACTGGTTTGAACATCTTTGTATTTTTGATTTTTCCTTGTTTTGGATTCGAACATGATTTATAAAAGCACTGCCATGTTTCTTCATTTTATCTAACGTGCTGTATTTTTCCTTAATGTCCTGTAGAGTCTTGGAACACTTGGTTTTCTTACCAGCTACAGGTTTTGAACGCATCTCCAAACTTGAGAAGCTGAAAAAGAATGAACAGACAATTGAGCTGCAATTCCCATAGCCAGCTTAACTTATTCACAGAAATCTGACTCAGGAACTTCTAAAGCCGTCTCAAGAAGGAAAGCTAACAGGCAGGAGGCCAATCTCAAGTTGCAGCACAGTGGCACCAGGCCACCGTCTGCAAGGGAAGTTGGCTCATGAGCACGTGGCTGGAAGAGCCATGTACACCTGGCCGCTGGGGGTGCAGCAAGTGACTTGGCTAGAGCAGGTCTTCAAAGCACACTATCAAGTTTACCAGTGATGTTCTCTTGATTTAATCACTTACAATGATCACATTTGAATTAATCACCTCTCCGGCCACTCCCAGTTTTCCTTATCCCTCTTCAGAATGAAAAGAATTCCTGATTCCAGTTGCTGTTCCAGAATCTGCTTTCCTCGCGTCACCACGGCTGTCTTGGTCCCAGGCGCCGCTGCTTCCAGTGTGGGCCTCCCAGGAAGCCTGCTGACGTCCCTGTCACAGTGTCACGTATTCCCTACACCACACGCAGAATGGGCACAGATCGGAACGCCAGCGTGAGGGTGGCCCTCCCTTCCCACGCAGAGCACCCGGTGGCTCTCACCACTCAGACCAGGCGACAGCCCTTGGGTGCGCTTGCCCACTTTCTGCTCTGACTTCCCGGACTCCGTGGCCACGGCCCCTCGCAGGCCCGCACACCCCCCTCCTCCCTCTTGTCCTTCCCGTGAGCTCGTCTGTCCTCGCTGTGCTATTATCCTGTGAGCCCCGTGGGGCTCAATCATGGCCACATCTGAGTTGCAGTTTCTCGATCCTCATGACCCGATCACCCTGCTGCTCCGACCTGGCATCTCCATCAAGGGCAACTGCATAAGCCACCTGATGGCCATTCAATTCGTGTCCTAGTTCTGTTAGAGAAAGAGCGCTCTGAGGTAAACAGAAGAGCACAGGTTTCTGAGTGAAGCTCCGGGGTGGTGAGAGGGACTAGGAAGCAAAGGGTGCCGGCAACGTGCGAGTGTTAGCAACTGCTGACGCACGCAGGGCCCTGCTGTGTGGCGGAGGTGAAGGGGAGGTGGCACACGGGAAGGAGGGGAGGCATTGGACACCAGAGTGGAGGCTGTCTTTGTTGTAAATTGGAAAACAGCTTGGACGAATTGTGACAGAGGCATCTGGCAGAGGGTCCTTAGAGGCTAGGGGTCTCCCAACCTGTCTTCCATGCTCTCACTGATAGCAGGTGAGGAAGTGGGGAGAGGCTGACTCACTGCCGTGGCTGAAAATGAGGGTGAGAAAGTCAGAAAATGGAAGTAACGACAGGAAAGGATTTCCCCGTAACGTCGTAGGAGCAGGAAAAGCTGCCGCGCAAGCCGGGGGCCTCAGCGGAGGCCCCCATGCGTCTTTTGGAAGGACACTCACACTTCAGGGGTGAGCTAGAAAAGGAGCTAAACATAACTGCTGCTCTGACTGGTATAATCCGGGCCACAGGCCTTTACCCTTTCTTCTGGGGCCCAGGGCACACAGTAAATGGGTGCGAAGATTTCACCAGGGCGCCTTCTTCAGGTAGATAGTGCAAAGGAAGCACATGGTCGTTTCTACACCCAGGCTCGCGTCCCCGCCTCGCCCCTCGCTGTCCTGCACGTCCGGGCCTGAGGCCTTTGGGGAAGTGGGACTCGAGAGTGATGGGCTTGGATTTCCGGCAGGAGGAACTTCTCCGCTGGGATGAGCGGCATGAATACATGTAACCAAGCACAGTGAGGTGTAAGAGGAGGCAAATGACTCAAAAGGAATTTACAATAAAAAGAAAGTGGGGAGATTTGGATAATTCACACCGCGGCGGTCTAAAGAGCGAGAGGGCGTCCTCGGGGGAGCAAACTGACGAGGTGACCCTGCGTGGCCCTTGACAATGAGCCAGTGTGGACGGAAGGAGGCAGGCGGGCTTATCAGGACAGTGGGGGACCCTGATGGGTTTGGAGGTTTATGTCCCATTCTTCTCACCCTCCCAGAACAGCTTCTGGGGACAGACTCAGAGCCCTTGGGGGGCTGCCCAGGGCCGCTCGGGGTTCTGTGCCACACCTCCCCCACAGCGTCCCTTGGCTTCCCAGCCGCTGTCGGGGAAGCGCAGGCTCTTACCTCCGCAGTGCCACGACGTGCTGACTTCCCAAGGTTGGCAGTTCTTCATCTTGTTGCTGGAGCCGACCATGAGTTTGGAGAGCGGCTTGCACAGGGCTGATTCCGAGAGCGCTGGTGGCAGCAGGGCTTCCTCCCGCACTGCCGCTCCATCCTCCGACCCGTGTTCCCAAGTCAGTGTGTGCTCCTTCGTTTGTTAGTGGCTGGACCACTTTGGAAGCAGCAGTATCATTCTTTCCCAAAGAACAGTAGAGAATGCTAAGATCTTGTAAGAGCAATGTCGAATTTTGTTGGGCTGCGTGACTGATGTGGAGGAGTGCTCAGCAAACGCTTGTTGAGTGGAAGTTTTCTGGGACACAGCAAGTCAGTGGCCGAGCTGAGACAGCCTGTGAACACCCAGCTCCGCGGGGACAGCGGTCCTCACGGGGCACGCCTGCCCCAGCGGTCCGCACCGGAGGCTCCTCGGGAAGAGTGAGGCCTTTCCTTCTGTCCTACGATCTGTATTTTCATGACAACAATGTATATTATAATTACCTGACAGGCATAAATAATTCTTAAGGATGGAATGTCACAAACCTTAGAGAAAAGAAAATTTTAAAAATTAAATTTCGTTGTTCAGAGATAACTGCTTCGTACTTTTGGGTATATCCTTCCAGACAGTTTTCTATGTACAAGTACCCAAATGCCTGTTTGAATATGTATCTAAATTGTCTAAATCGTGACCATGCATGTGGTACTTCCTATAATTTGCATTCTAATTTAAAATACTGTATGAACTTGCCGCCCTATGGACAAGTGTTACTGTGTGATAAGGTGAGATAGTTATACATGGTGCCACATCGCTGTCGAGGCGACCAGAATTTAACCATTCTTAAAAATATTTCTGACAGGTTTTTCTATTTTTTTTGTAATTATAAACAATTCCAGGATAATGTTGACACTGACACCATTTAAAACAACATTTATTATATGTTTTTAAGGAGACCAAGAGGCAGAGGGAGGGCGAGGGAGGGCGAGGGGGGAAGGGGAGGGTGAGGGGGGAAGGGGGGCGAGGGGAGGCAGGAGCTGAGGGAAGAAAACAAGGAGTGAAGATGCGCTGCGTGGGTGGGACTCGCCCCTCATTTCGTGTCACAGTCCCCTTTTCTTCTTTCCCTGAGTCTCGAGTCAGCTGCAGTCCGCGGGGACACGTGTGTCCCTGTCTCTTCCAGCCCTTGGTCATCTTTACCTGAGAGTACTGTCCCCAGAACGAAGCAGGGAGATCTCGTCTGCTTGTGTATCGTCCACTCCTTCCGCATTGTCCTTATTCCTTGCCTTTCCTCAGTTTACCTCAGGTGCCTGGAGAACGAGCTAAGCTGCTCAGTAACCATGACAAGGGCGCTGGCCTCGAGTGTCACTGGTGGACATCCACAAGGTGCTGCACCCACAGAGCCATCCGTGCTTCTGAAATGAATAATAGAGCCAAAGAAAAGACAGGCACGGCCCAGCTGGCCAAGCAAGAGCCCACGCTTGTCACTACTACCAAATCATTGAGAGTGACGATTCCGGCGGTCTTCCTGGGACAGAAGTGCTTCCATGTGTGACTGTCCAAGACGTGTTGGCAGCTCCCGCCACCTGGAATATTGTTTGATATCTCAAGTTCCATGACGTTTTACCATTTTTGTACATCTCAGAAACCACAGAAGTCATGAAATGCTTGTTTTCTGGAGAATTTCGTAGTCCCCATGGTGGCTGAGATCAAGGTCGGTTGGGAGGGCATGTGGTAAGAGTCGCCTGTTCTGCCTTCCCACCCTCTGCTCTGCCCGGTGAGTCCGCTGTCCTGCCCAGCCCTCCCTGCCTGGAGCTGGACTCCCTCATGAGCACAGGAAAGCACTGTCCTGTGTGTGAGCACAGGGGCGAGAGGTACACGCACCTCGGGTACTTAGTGGAAGTGCGGGACACCATCAGTCTTCCTGGCTGTCCCTTTCCACTGATCTCTGGGAAATGAAGACAGGTGTGTGTTTTATAGAAGCTTCTATTTTAGTGTTGGCTGAAGCTCCACAGCAACAGGTGGCAACTCTCACTTCCCAAATCGGCCTCCTACGTGGACATGTCAGGACCGCCTTGGAGCCCCGCAGGACCTGGCGGCCAGGGGAGGTGCGGAGACGCCAGCCCGGAAATGTGCTGGAGACCTGCAGGTGGGAGGACTCCAAATGCACACTTCAGACCAGCAAAGCGTTCCATGGAAGGACAGCTCTGCAGCCTGAAAAGCCACAAGAATAAGAGGGCTCTGCTCTTCACCGTCCCGGCCCTCCCGCCTGCACCCTTTTGCTCCCCCAGTTGTTAGGACAGCCACACTGGGTCACAGGCAACTGTTTGTCAGGGGAGCAAAGGAGCCAGACAGACGTTCTGCCCTGTGAGGCTGCGCCTAAAGCAGCCCCAGGCTGGGGAAGGGGAAGCTTATTTTCCAATGAAGTTCGGAGACTGAGTACAACATTGGACTTGGATATATAAGTACTGTCCTGTGACTCAATAGATTAGGGGAGCAGAGCAAACAGAGGCTAACTTGTCTCCTAAAGGATGAGCAGGCACACTAATGTCTACTGAAGATCATTCCCAAAACAGATACACAGCCGGCCGCGAGGCAGGTTTAACAGGTCAGGGGACAGGCAATGCCACCTGTTGACTAGAGAAGGCCGGTATTCCTCTTCTAACGAACGAGTTACATTTTTTATTTGAAAATAGATTTCAGCCTGAGGTGGACATCAGATCGCTTCTCTTCTATTGCTTTCGTCCCTACCTTGTAACCGTGTCCGAGAACCCCACAACTTCTCATAACGTCGATAACAGATCTCGCCACAGTGCATCTATCACCACGCTGCGGAAACACAAGAAGGTGTTTGTTTTTATTACCAGGGAAACTCTAGGATCAAATTAGATCCCAAACTTCCCAGAAAGGCCCAGCTCCCAGGGCGGCTTGCCTAGAGCCACGCACGAGCTCCGTGCCCATCCAGGAGGGATGGGAGCAGGGGTGGCCCTGGGGAGGCACTGGCTGCTCGGTCTTGCAGGGCAGACTCAGTGGCATCTGACAGCCTCCCGCGGTCACTCTCCACCTCGCTTGGGGCTCCGTGGGCTCTGGCGGGAAGCTCTGTCCCGCGCTGGGGCACCTTCACACAACAGAGAGGGCAGGTGCAGATACTGGAGGCTTCTCAAGAGCTGGACTTAAAACCGGTGCACTGTCTTCTGGCCACATCCCTCAGCTACAGCGAGTCACACCTCCAAGTGCAAAGTCCAAGGGAAAGAGCAGGCTGCAGCAGGGGCAGCGGAAGTCAGGGGATCAAGCACGTCGGGGCGCTGGAGATGCCCCAGAGTGGGGAGGGCGGGGCCCCGCTGCTCTCTGGAGGCCGAGCAGGCCCTGCACTGCCTTCGCTCTGTGCAGTCGGCCTTGGGTGCGCAGGTCACAAGGCTGCCCAGAGGGGGATGCCTGAGCCCCCCAGGGAAGTGCAGGGACGCTTTTGTTACCCACTGAACAAGGGTTTAGGACTGTGGAGCCAGCTTTGGGATTCTGTCTGCTTTGCCATTTGTGCGTGCTCCTGTTGTGGTTATCAGCAAGTCTCCTACCACAGCAGGAGCGCAGAGGGAGCTGACAGCTGTCTTGTCACCCGCTGGCCCTTCAGCAGAGCGGGACCTGGGGAGACAGGGCGGCTGTGTGCAGAGGCGGCGAGCCAGAGGGGAGCAGGGGAGGGAGAGGACAGAGGATGGAATAACCGTTATTCCAGCAACCATGGTCGGCACTTTTGTGGGGCATTTAATTCCATCTTTCCCGGGACAGTGCTGTGCAGTAGTCATTGAGATTCTACTTAACGGACGTGGAGACTGAGGCCACAGCGGGGAGTAACCTTTCCCGGACACGTGGTCAGCGGCTGGCTCAGGAACATGGGCTTAGGCGTCGTCATTGAGACTCTAGGCTGAGGGGCGGGAGCTGCTGGGGTGAGGGTGTCATGGTAGCTCAGGCTCAGAGCGCAGAAGCGCCAAGTGTGCACAGAGCACCTTCCTAAACCGCTGCACATGAGGGCAGTGGGTGGGTCAGCAGGGTGGGAACAGTAGGTGGGGCAGTGGGTGGGGCAGT